>PVKS010001116.1:116798-153424 GCA_004027875.1 Aplodontia rufa | reverse complement strand
GCTTGCTTGTTCCACACACTGAAACCAGGACCTCACACATCAGGCAAGTGCTCTACCACAGAGCTTCACCCCCAGCCTGGAATTTAGTTAGTTTCACATTTATCCCATGAGACAGACAAGAGTCACATACACTTTACAGATTCAAAAACCAAGGTTTAGAGAGGTTTAATATCCTGCCAGGCCAGGAGCTGAACACTAGCAACATCCACACTTTTTAACTCCAGATCCTGTGCCCCTTGCCATGCCTCTCACTTTCCTAGCAGACGACCAAGTGACCTGGCACAGCTTCTTCCAACAGCTGTTGGCCACTATCTGACTGAATGTCACATACAAGTGCAGTAGGATTTTGCACTAAGGGCCCCTGCTCCAGTTGTGCCCACATCCTCAGCCTTCCTGTCAGAGACCCAGAGGGCCCAAGGCTGCCACGGCCCAGGTCCAAGCCATTCACTTGAGTTTGTCCAGTGTCCCAAACACCTGCCTGAAACGCTCTCTGTCCAGGATGCGTCCATGTCGCAGGGTGAGATAGAAGGTCTGCTTTCCACTGTACTGCTGGATACGCACAAACACATCCTGGGGCCGGTCATTGCTTTCTGTCAGGGGTATCACATCTGCCACAGGACAGTATGTGTCTTGCCGCCAGCCCCAGAAGGTCAGGTGGGCCACGCGCAGCATAGTACCCGACTCATTCACATACAGGATGCCCACCAGCCTCCGGAAGAAGTAGCTCATCCAGCACAGCATGGCCAGGGCAAAGCCAGCTATCCCACTCAGGAGGCACAGTGAGTTGAAAGTCATAAGGCCCTGTGAGTACCAGTAGAAGCCTGGTGGCAGGGCTACCACTGTCAGGGCCGTCTGTGCCAGCTTCAGCCGAGACATATACCCAAAGGCTCTGATGGCATTAAAACGGTAGACCATCTGGAATTTCTCCTTCTCTGCATTTGGTTGATTCTCCTTCAAGGTGGGCGACCTGTTCCCCACCCACCTCCTGGGATCCTCCTGTACACTGCTGCACCATAGCCCATTGAGAGTCCTTCCCCATGCTGCTGGCCCTGGCAACCTTGGCACCGCTCGGAGGAGGGCAGCCTAAAAGAGAAACGAGATATTTTCCTCACGGAATTCAACCATGCTAATCACACAGTGAACATCTGTAAAGCGCCACACAGTGAGGCTCCCACAAATCCTGCAATGTCCTCAGTACTGATAAAGGTGGAAATGGCAAAGTCAGATGCTTCACTTCCTGTGAACTTCACAAAAGCCATTCTGGGCGCCTACTAATACTTCCTTTTTACCACTAAGGAAACGAGCCCAAGGAGGTAATAAATTCACCCAAGGACACACCGTGCAATGAATAGAGGGGTGTGGGGAGGCAGAACTGACTCTCAAACTGGTCCTTTCCCCTAGGAAGCTCAGTAAAGAAGGCCTCATTCATTCAGCAAATAACCAGGGAGAGCCAACCCTGGACACTGGGTCCACAAGGCCGTGTGCACTTTCCCCCGAGAAGGAAACTAATGATGTTGGGCACCCTGGCAACAAGTCCGGGCGGCTTTCCGGTCCTCCACCTGCTCATGCGTTACCTCGGTGCTGCAGGAAACTTTTCCATTGCCCTCGCTGTGGCAGGGAACAAGCAGCAGAGTGGGGCAGGGGGGCCCAAGACGCAGCCCCGAGAACTTTGGGAAGTAGTGCCTGGGAAAAGCTCTGCACTTTGGAGCCAGATATGGGTTCCAATCCTGGCTCCGTCACTAGCTGTGAGCTCTCGGGCAAGTTCCTCCTCCTGAGCCTCAGTTTCCTCTCTTTCATTTATTTTCTCACTGTCGTTGACTAATTTTATTTTCTGCGCTGGGGACGGAACCCAGAGGCGCTCTACCACCGAGCCTCGTCCCAGCCCCTTATTTTTCGTTGTGACACAGGGGCTAAGTTGCCGAGGCTGGCCTCGAACCGCCCAGCCTCCAGCGTGGCTGGGATGACAGGCGTGCGCCACGCTTCCGGCTGTTCCTCCACCTTTTAAGAGAGAGCAAGGCAGGGATCTCACAGTCCCCGACCGAGGGCGTGCTAGGCGGAGGCGCCGAGCGCTCCGCGACCTGAGCTCCTACCCGGCGGGCCCTCGGGAGCCGGGGGGAGCCAGCGGCACCCACGCCGGGGCTGGCTTCCTCTCGAGGGCGCCCCAAGTCACAAAGCCAGGCGCTGCCTGCCAGCCCCGGCCCTGAGCTCCGCCTGCTAGGTCCAGCAGCCACCCGCTACCCACCACCGGGCCCGACAGGCTCCTTACCATGAGCGAGTCTCGCGTTGCCGGAAGTAAACGCAGCCCGTCCCGGAAACTCGGAGAGCGCATGCGCGGACACGGGGGTGCGCGTTGCATCTCGGGAGTTGTAGTCCAAGGAAAGGGCCCACGTGAGTCCGGGAATTATGGGAGCCCGGATAGGTCACCTCTTCCCGACGTGTCCTGCCGCGCTGGGGCCGGACCCGGAAGTTCCTGGCCGGGGCACCCGGTGTCGGCTCCGGTGCCAGTGAGCCTGGTGCAGTGCGCGCGGCAGCTGCGGACATGGCGGCGCCCGGCCCGGTGCTGTGCCTCTTCGATGTGGATGGGACCCTGACGGCCCCGCGGCAGGTAGGCGGCCCCCGCCGCTCCCAGACCCGGCTCACGACCGCCCCCGGGGGGCGCCGAGGGGCGACTCAGGGCCGCCTACCTCCTCCCGGGGGCCGAACGATTGTGGGCGCCCCGGAGGAGTGAGAGCCAGGTCCCCTCCAGCCCTACGGGACTCGGGGTGCTCGGAGGGCAGGAAGCCTGCGTGGGGCTGGGCGCTGCAGGGCCCGGGTTGCAGCCCCAGCTCAGGGCAGCGCAGTGACGGTCGCAGGCCTGGCCCCGTTGCCGTGCCGTGTGCAGGACGGTGAAGGCATGGGTTTCCAGGTCAGGCAGACCTAGTAGAGCTTCAGCCTCTCTCAGCAGCTGCGTGACCTTGAGCAAGTCTGTTATCTTCTCAGTGTCAGCGTCAGCAGGTTTAAATGGGGCCATTTCCTATTCCGTAGGGTGTTTGTGAGGATGTAATAAAATCAGGTAAACACATAAAGTATCTTGCGTCAAACGTTAAACACCCTGGATCACTTGAGGCTGCCTGCTGAGAGTTCCTTGGACCCTTGGAAACTTGTTTCCCACTACCAGATTTTGCTGCTCTGGGCACAGATAAGTTTCAGTTAGGATCAGCCTTGTATCTCGTCGTGCTGGCCCACGCCTGCAATCTCAGCCTCAGGCACGAAGATCCCTCGTTTATGGCCAGCATGGGCAACTTAGACCCTGTCTCAGAAGGTCAAAGGACTGAGGGTGTAGCCCAGCGGTTAAGTGCCCGTGGTTCAATCTGTAGATGGCCAGAGGGTAAATAGATGAGGCTTTACAGCCCTTGAGGTCTTGTGCCAACCGCAGAAACAGCCGGACACCTTGCACATGAGCAGACATGGCTGTGTGCCAGTGCATGAACAGGCATGGGCTCTACTTTGCTGGCTTCTCCCCCTATCTTCAGGAAAAGTTCCTCAATCATCCCCCAAAATAGACTTTCATGGTTTTTTTTTTCAGAAAATGAGTTTTTAAACGTTTTCCCATCTTAATTTCAAAAGTTCGAATCTTCCCCTGTTTGATTTCATGTGGGGTGATTTATAATCATCAGCATGAGGTTTATTTAGGAACACGAAAACAGTTGTGCTGTGCACTTGTGTTGCTCTGAAGATGTCCTCTGTGGCAGGGTGTAGTGTAGCTGCTCAGCTGTGGTTACAGCACCTGGGTCTTGTTTCCTCTCAAAAAATGTATTTGCTGCCACTTGGAGGCAACAGGTGATCTTTTATGTCACATGTCACAGTGGTCAGCCACAGTACCGCTTAGCTCATCCGTGTGCACAGGGTGAAGACGAATAAATCACACCCTAGGCTTCCATTCGAAGCTGGCGGTATAGATGCTATTTTTGGTTTGTACTTTTCAACAGCCTTCCCTACTTGGTCCTGTGCTGATGTTAGGTCTAAGCCATTCACTTGGGGACTGTGAGACAAGTTTTCACATTCTCCCTGACTCTAGCGTGTGGTCTTCTGTACCTCTTACAGCAGAATCTTGACATCCTGAACAAAATCACACTCTATTATAAGCCCCTCTGCGTGATTTTATTAATCATATGCATGTATTAACCTCAAAAAAATTAAAGAAAAATAGATTGCGCCAATACCTGTAATCCCAGCAACTCTGGAGGCTGAGGCAGGAGGATTGCAAGTTCCAGGCCAGCCTAGGCAACTTAGTAAGACCCTGTCTCAAAATATACAAGGACTGGGGATGTGGCTCAGTGGTAAAGTGCCACTGAGTTCAGTCCCTATTACCAAATAAATAAATTTTAATGATCAAATTATCCAGGATGGTGGTGCTCATCTGTAATCCTTGTTACTTGAGAAGCACAGGCAGGAGGATTACCTGAGCCCAGAAATCCAAGGCCAGCCTGGGAAACATATTGAGACCTTGTCTCAAAAAAAATTAGAAACTTAAATTCACAAATGGAATATAGTATAGAATTTGAAAGGAATGAGCTAGATCAGTGTCTTGTCATGGGAAGCACCACAGCAGTTGAAAAAGCAAGTCGCTGCACGGGGCATAGAATAATCCACTTAATGTTTCAAAAAACAAGACCCACTTGTAGCTGGGTGCGGTGGCCACACCTGTAATCCCAGCTCCTCAGGAGGCTGAGACAGGAGGAATTCAAGTTCAGGGCCCTCCTGGGCAACCTGGCAAGACCCTGTCTCAAAATAAAAAACAAAAATCAGGGCTAGGGATGTTGTGCAGTGGTGAAGGATCCCTGGACTTAACTCAGTACTGAAAGAAAAAAAAAAGACCTATCTGTATATGTGCTTATATGTGTGGAAATTTAAGTACAGAAATTCATACAAAAATAACTGAAATGGTGCACACCAGCTTTCACAAATTCCTCACGCGTTTTTATTTTGATAAATGTAAGTAAAAGTCAATGTGCTTATTCTGGTAAAATATTACCTAAAATTACAACTAAAATATTTGAATTTATCCACAGACCTAGCAACTAAATTGGCAAGCATAAAAATAACTGTATCATTCCTGTAATTTTAATTTGCTGGTTATTTTGTGGCTCCTTACTTGTATCTTTCTTTTTGAAATGTAGAAAATTACAAAAGAAATGGAGGACTTTCTGCAGAAATTGAGGCAGAAGATGAAGATCGGAGTGGTAGGCGGGTCGGACTTCGAGAAGGTGCAGGAGCAACTGGGGAGCGACGGTAACAGATGCGTTGCCAGCTACGTGTGGTCAGAGGGCCTGCTCTGAGGGTGTGGGGAGCTGGCCACGTGCGGTTGCCTTTTGCTTTCTTCTTTGGGGAAGCCTTTCCTCTTCCTTATTTTGCTTTTAATCCTGCCCATAAAGTCCGGAGTTGGCTGCTGGAAACCTTTTGCCGAGGTGTGAGGGCAGATTGACCTCGAAAGGCGAGTGTCTGTCTTTGCCCCTGGAAGCCTTTCTCCCTGGAGTACCTGCTTGTCGTTACTCATGCCCTCCAGCCTTACAGCCTCGCCCACGCCCAGCTCCTGGCTCCTCACCCAGTTATGGAAGTGCCCTGTGGAGCTAGGTGCCCTAATCCAGTGTTCCCTGCTCCTGAGTCACCAGGCTCTCCCTGTCCCCTATCCAGAATCTGATGGGTCCTTGCCTGGAGCTCCTGTCTCAGGGGGTCTCCAGCCCTGCTCATGTGCTGCTCTGTTAGTTCTGTAAACTGCCTTGAAGACCAGAGCCAGGCATTTTTCATCTGCACCCGAAAGGCCTTTGGGCTGCCTGGCCTGAGAAATAGTGGACAGAGACGTGGATGAGTGGATTGTGCCTTCAACCCCAGTCGTCCCCAGAGTCCTCTTGTCTTGGCACCAGCTCTGTTAGAGCATGGAGTCTCAACCTTGGCACTGTTGACGTTTTTGAGCCAGACAGTTCTCTATTACGGGGGTCTCTGGCTCTGAAAGATGTTTAGCAGTGTCCCTAGCCTGTACCCACTAGATGTCAGCAGAGTTCTCTCTCTCACACACACACACACACACACACACACAGAGACACAGAATTTTGACAACCAAAATGACATCAGACATGGCAAGTATCCCCTGCGGCTGCGCCTGCATTTGGAATTCCTGCCCGTATAGCACGTCTTGCGCTGCCGATATGTGAAAGCCGTTATTGCGTTATCATTGCTCCAGGAATAATCGATGCAGTTCCTTTAAAGCTCTGTATTCCACTCATACCTTGAATTTTCCTCATAGAAATGCTGTAAAAAGGGTGATGGGGCACATCTTACCCTGGAGATCCTGTCACCTGGTTGTGATTGCCCTTTCTACCTGTGTGCTTTAACGACTTGTTCCAAGAGGTGTTGTGTCACTGAAGGATAGTGTCTGCACGCTTCAGTACGTGTAGCAAGAATCAGGGTAGAAATTAGAAGAACGGTGAAGGCCACTGTATCACAGTCACTGTTAAACTACAGGTGCGAGGGCCCATCCAGCTTGCAGCGGTGTGGTCAAGGGGCGCCAGGCCTGGGAGCTGCGTTTTAACAACTGCCTCAAGGTTGAGAATCCGTTCATTGGAGCTACATGGTAGCATCCAAATCTGACTGGTTATAAGAATCATCTAAACAGTTTTTTCTTTAAAAAAAAAAAAAAGAATCCTATTTTTAGCCTATCACTTGGTGATTGATTTAGAAAGCCTGGGGTCAGAGTTTGGAAATCCACATTTCACCTACTGCCCCAGTGCTGCTGGCTCATGACAAGTCTGGGAGCCAGGATAGGCCAGCATCTTCCTTTACACACCACAGGGCTAAAGGTGACGTAACCCATCACCGGCTTTAGGCCGGCCACCCCTTACTTATATCCAAAGAGCCCTTTTCTTTCGTACTTTCCTCTTTTAAGGAGCTTTCCCAGTCCCCAGGCTGTTAAGGTGAGATTCTTTCAGGGTCCTTACTGGAGTTTAGCAGTTTTATGGGCGTTCAGTATTAGTCAAGAAATAGAAACAGATTTTAATTCATTGTATTCTGAATTTTGTTTTGTTTTGTTTTGATTTGGTTGTAGTGGTTGAGAAATATGATTATGTGTTTCCAGAAAATGGCTTGGTAGCATACAAAGATGGGAAGCTGTTGTGTAAACAGGTAGGTTTTGTTATGCACACAGCTATACACACTATTAACATGTTGTCAAAAAGGGCTTTTGATGTTGTTCCTCCTCTGAGGAGGAGCAGTGGGGAGCTGAGGAGTGGTGGGAATGAATCTTCACTCTGAATGCTTTCAGTTTTGAATTTTCAGCCAAATGACTGTTACATATTCCAAACTAATAACTATGTTTTTATAATTGTTTTTTAAGAATACTTAAATCTAAAATTTCTATTATGATAGCAAAAATTAGGCAGGCTGCCTCACTATAAGCATCTTTAAAAAGTATGATATAAACTGGGCATGATGGTGTACATCTGAATTCCCACACACCTGGGAGGCTGAGGCAGGAGGATCACAAGATAAGGCCAGCCTCATCAACTTATCGAGACCCTGTCTCAAAATAAAAAGTAAAAGGGCTGGGGGTATAACTCAGTGATAGAACATTCCTGAATTCAATCCCTGGTACTGCAAAAAATATAATTTAAAAAAAGATACTACACATCTCTTAATAGAATGGGATTCTGTTTGGAAGAGGAATGTTTTTTGTCAACATTTATAGAAATCCTAATTGAATAAAAAGCAGCAGCATTAAACTCTTTGGGCCTTCAGGAAGTGTTTGAACAATAATGAACACAGAGCTCTTGATAATGAGGCAGAAAATGCTCTCGACTGAAGCCTTGTGGTTTGCCTAATGTTTCCAACCGGAGGCAAAGGGAAAAGAGTGGGAAGGCAGTGGGCCATGTCCCTACCCTGCTGGGTCCACCTGCTGATTTCCAGCAGTTGTAGCTGAAGACCTGGGCTTGCTGCAGCGCTGTCTTGAAGATACTTCCTGCTAATTCCAGTAACACCGGTACTTGCTGTATCTAGAATATTCAAGGCCACCTGGGTGAGGCCCTCATCCAAGACTTAATCAACTACTGTCTGAGCTACATTGCAAAGATCAAGCTGCCCAAGAAAAGGTAGGTTCACTCTGGGGAGCTGTTGCTGTGGGGAGCAGTGACGTGTGGCAGGGCATGCTCTTTTACCTCGAAGCCTGGCACAGTAAGGGATCCCTGGGAATGTGTGTAAAGCCACCGTGTGGAATGGTGACATCAGTGGTGGCCTGTCCGCATGAAGGGCATTCAGCCGTGCAGCACCCTCGGAGGCTGTGAGTAGGGGCAGGTGCCTATGCGGCACCGTGTACAAAGGGCGACGGGCTCCTGATCTGAAGGCTCGGTGCAGCCTCCAGATCCTACGCAGAGCCGCGGTGGTCGGCCGGGGTGCGCAGTAACGCCCAGTCATGGCCTCACGCTGCTTTCTCATTTTGAAACGTCCGGTTTCTGGCTCGTTGGCAAATGTGAAGACCTGGCTGCTCTGGGTCCCTGTTGCATGTGGCTGTCCTGCCCCACCCCACCCCACCCAAGGGCACTTTCTCCAGTCTTCCACGGCCCACCTCGTTCTCCCTCCTGAGCAGGCGTGTGCACCTCCTGCTTGGGATAGCGCTACCATCTCAGTTCCCATTTTAAAAATAATAATAACGTACATACATGTCCCCAAGAAAAAGATGGGCCGGAAGTGGATCCCGATGCTCACAGTGACTGTCTTTGATGGTGAGATTGCAGGTTCTCCAGGTTTTCAGCATCTTTAAGCAGTTGGGTCTCGGGGCGTGTCGCACCGCAGAGACCCTCCTGCCTGGCAGCATCCACAGAGCCAGATCCCCCTGCCCAGTGCCTCCAGCCAGGTGCAGTGGCCCTTCGCCCAGAGCGGCTGGGGAGACAGGCTGGTCCGATGCTGTTGCCACCCAGTGGCGCACGGCGGGCCTCCGTACCTTGCTCTGCTTGCTTCTGTGCGTCTGAAATTCCCCGGAGTAAAGAGCTGAGCACACCTGTGTCTTGAGTCCATTACCTCATTACTTCGGGCTAAGCATAGAGAGGGGATTTTTCAAACAGTTCATTGTCTACAGAGGGAGACAGATGTGCAGAGCAGTTCCCGAACACCGGGGGAAACCTGGTGAGATTTTCTCACATTGTGTCCCACATGCTCTGCCACGTAAGGCAGAGGCAGTGAGGCCTCCGGTGGCCCAGTCTTCAGAAGGGAATTGTCTTTTTATTGGTGCATTATAGTTTTACATAGTGAAGGGATTTGTGTTACATATTCCTACACACACGCACCATGACGGTGTGATCTGGGCCCACTCCTTTCCCAGCATGCCCCTTCCTCCTCCTGGGAATTAAGTCACTTGTTTTGTTTCATTTTGTGGGAGATGGGTGTATGCTTTGTGCTTGGGCTGGGGGGGGGTTATTAGGGATTGAACTCAGGGGTGTTCTGCCAATGAGCTACACCCCCAGCCTTTTTATTTTTTGTTTTAAGACAGGATCTTGCTAAGTTGTCCAGGTTGGCCTCAAACTTTTTTTTTTTTTTCTCATTTGGCCTTTGTTTTTCAGATACTTAGTTGTATATATGGTGCTGGGGTTTGAACCCGGTCTTCATGCTTGCAAGGCAAGCGCTCTTACCACTGAGCCACTGCTCCAGCCCAGCCTCAAACTTTTGATCCTCCTGCCTCAGCCTCCCATGTCACTGGAATTAGAATCATGTGTCACTGTGACCACCCAGCCTAATCCCAGCTTTTGAGAGACCTTCTGAAGTGGCCTGCCTCTCTACATGTGTTGGAATTGAGTACAGTGTCCTTGAGTTGGAAGGAGATAACAAACATGGCCCTACGGTCAGCCCTAGGAATGGTCATCAGTAGTCCCCCTGGTATCAGTGGATGTGTAGAAGGTATCAAGAACAGGGCTGGGGGACTGGAGAGGTGGCTCAGCAGTAGAGCGCTTGCCTGGCATGTGCAAGGACCTGGGTTCAAACCCCAGCCCCACACACACAGCCAAATGGAGGAAAAACAAAAAAGCAGATGAAAAAATAAATTCTCTCTCTCTCTCTAAAAGGGGGAAAAATGAACAGGACTAGGTCTCCATTAGCTCCGAGACAACCTGAACATAATCTCCCTTTCTCTCTCTCCTGTTTGTGTGTGTGTGTGTGTGTCACAATGGGGATTAAACTCTGGGCCTCACACATGCTAGGCGAGCACTCTACCACTGAGCTACACCCCAGCCCCCGGACGCAGGGTCTTTGGGAATTTCCTGGGTGTTCCTGTTTTGTGTGTCGTTTGTTGTTATGTGTTGTGTTGTGAGTTTTGCATGGCAGGGGCTCGGATCCAGCTTCTAGGGACTTGGATATTTCTACTTGATAAGTTTTGTTTGTTCCCACTTTATAAGTACCTTACATAAAATGGTACGTTTGATTTTCACAAGACGCTTTGGAGGCGACCAGAGCAAATGCCATTAGGCTCTCCAGGTGCACAGACAGAGGCTTGGAGAGGCGCCCGTTGGCCTTGAATCAGGTCCACAGCTCTGCACCTGGCAGGTGGCCTCTCAGTGTCTACAGTGACAGGTGGCTGGAGATCGAGGCTGGATGAGTAAAGTCATGGAAGGAGAGAGGGACAGGGAAAGTGTTTCTGTGCCACTTTGGAGAGCTGGAGCACACTTTGGAGAACAGATTTGTTGTTTTGTTTTGTTTTGGGTACTGGGGACTGAACTCAGGGATAATTTACCTCGTCCCCAACCCTTTTTATTTTTTATTTTGTATTTTGAGACAGGGTCTCACTGTTTTACCTAGGGCCTCACTGAGTTGCTGAGGCTGGTCTTGAACTTGAATCCTCTTGCCTCAGCCTCAGAAGCCGCTGGGATTACAGGTGTGCACCACCATGCCTGGCTCTTGCAGCTTTTAAGAAATTCTGAGATTGATGCTGGATACATGGCAGGAAAAAAAAATGGGGTTTTTGTTTGTTGTTGGGTTGTTTTGTTTTGTTTTAAAGAGAGGACAGTGAGAGAGAGAATCAATTTTTATTGAGTTTTTCACATGGCTTTCGTTGCTCTGACACTTAGTTGTGTACATGGTTGCTGGGGTTTGAACCACTGTACTCGCGCATGCCAGGCAAGCACCGTAACCACCAAGCCACCGCTCCAGCCCCTTTTGTTTGGTTTTTAATGTGTGTGTGGTACCAGGGATTGAACTAGGGTCTCATGCATACTACGCAAGCACTCAACTGCTGAACTACATCTCCATCCCTCAAACAAAATGTTTTTAAATATCTTCATTCAAAGTGACTGAGATAGCGTGAGGCTGTTCTTATTTTCTGTGATCAAATCAAGCGTTCAAGAGCCCTCTGCACAGGGTAAATTGAGTTTCCTAGCTTATTATCGGAGCCGCTAGGACAGTTCTCAGAAAGCGGCTGTGTTGCTTGGGGAAGTCGGTCTGATTGAGAGCTCGCTGGCAAAACAGGTATCTGGGAAATGTTTCCCGAGTCCTCGGGGAGCAGCTGAGTGCTGCTGTGCCCTGGCGTTTTATTAACTATTAAATCCTCTGCCAGCAGCCATGCTGTCCAGCAGAAATATAACATGAGCCACAAATGAGGCTTCACATTTTTTGTAGTCACATAAAAGCTGAAAGGAACTGGCAAAGTTACTTTTAGTAATGTATTCAACCCAATATATCAAAAATATTTTAACAAATGGTCAGTATAAAGCATTACTAATGATAATTATGTTTCTTTTTCCTACTAAGTTTCAAATCAGTCTCATCCTGGATTAGCCACATTTCAAGGCTCATGGCCTCACAGTGGCCGAGGGCCTACCATGTGCACAGCACAGATCTGAGAAACCTGGGTCACAGGCCAGGGTTGTGCACCCTTGTAATTCCAACTGCTTAGGAGGCTGAGACAGGAGGACCGCAAGTTCAAGGCCAGCCTGGGCAACTAGGCAAGACCCTGTCTCAAAATCTTAAAAAATTTATTCTGGTTTAAGTGTATATGCATACCATATTGTTACTTTAAATGCATTTGTGATTGTATAGTAATTCAATTCCTCAATAAAATATATTTAAATTTTTTTAATTTAAATAAAAAATGACAGAGTATGTAGGGCAATGGAACACGTTTGGGTACAATCCTTGCCACCACACAAAGAAAAGGAAGGAAGAAAGAAACATGGATTTCATCACCCTGCTTTATGAAACTTTAGTCTTATTTACCTACCTGTAATGTTGCCCAAGTAACCAGGTCATTTGGGGACTGCGGCCCCCTGTTCCTCCCTAGGGGTACTTTCATTGAATTCCGGAATGGGATGTTGAATGTGTCCCCTGTTGGAAGAAGCTGCAGCCAAGAAGAACGCATTGAATTCTACGAGCTGGACAAAGTGAGTGTGGCTGAAGGTCCCTGGGGAATTGCGGTGCCCATGAAAATAAGACAGCCATGGGATTTGTGCCTGGGACTTAAGTGCCCCTCTCTACTGTGGGGCAGTGGACAGTTGGGTTTTTTGTTTTGTTTTTTTCTTTTGCCAGAAAGAAAATATTAGACAAAAGTTCGTAGCGGATCTGCAGAAGGAGTTTGCGGGCAAAGGCCTCACGTTCTCCATAGGTATTGTACATTCAAACATGTTCCAGACGTCGGCGCCCGGTGCTGTGTTAGGTGGGCGGGAGGTGACGTGGGCAGTCAGTCTCCTCTGCATGATTGCTGTAGCAGGACTTGCCCAGTCCTGCTGGGCAAGGAGGTGGCTTCTTGATGCTGGAAGAGTGAGAAGTTATCCTCGTGCCTTTGGGCAACTCCAGAAGAGCGGGGGTTGTGAGCCACCCGGAGGACTTGCACCAGGGTCTCAGGAATGTGTGTCACCAGCGAGGGACTGCTGGAGCAAGGGACTGCTGGAGCAGTTGGGTAGCTTTTACAGAGCAAGGAACCAGGGCCTGGAATGGGCAGTGGGTGCACACCTGAGATGCCAGCTACTTCTCAGGCTGAGGCAGAATAATCTGAAGTTCCAGGCCAGCCTGGGCCACTTAGTGAGACTCTGCCTCAAAATAAAAAGGACTGGATGTATGGGTGAATGAACAGGTTATAGGAGATTTTGGGAAAAGCATCACATAGAGTTAATGTCTAGAACATGTCCCTAAAATGCTGTAAGTGGTGAATTAGGGTATTAAAAATGAGCCTGCACCCTGGTTGCTGGCACAGAGTAAAGTGTAAATGTCCTTCGGTGACATGACACCTTTTTGGAGGATGGGGTTTGGACCCAGGCATCCACATGCCAGGCAGATGCTCTGCCACTGAGCCACACCCAACCCTCCTCAGCGTCTTTTTCACCTTTAACTTTTAGCGGGGGGGTAGTGGGGATTGGACTTAGGGGCTCTTAATCACACTAAGCCACATTCCCAGCCCCTTTTATGTTTTGAGACAGGGTCTTGCTAAGTTGCTTAGGGGCTCAAGCTCCCGAGTTGTGGGGTTTCCAGGGTGCACACTGCACCCAGCTTCACCTTTAACTTCTGTGCTTGTGTGTGCGTCCCTGGCAGGAGGCCAGATCAGCTTTGATGTCTTTCCTGACGGATGGGACAAGAGGTATTGCCTGAGACATGTGGAAAATGACGGCTATCAGACCATTTATTTCTTTGGAGACAAAACAATGCCAGTGAGTATGAAAGTGTTTTCGCCGCTTGTTGATGAGTTTGGGTCTGAAGGGGAAAGAGCAATGCTTCGGCTGCGTTCCCCTCCCCACGGCCCAGGGCTGGCCCCTGCCTCGAGGGTGTGAGGGAGCCCTCCGAGCTCAGACACCCACAGCCTCATGGAAGCCGATCCTTTCCAGTTGGCTTTTGAATTAAACATTGCTCAGAACCCGAGCTCTGCAGCTGTTGTCAGACCTCTAGGTTTCGAAGCCCTTGGCACCGTTGTCTTATTCTGCTGCATCTTCCCCACCCCTGACGTTCATCATAAACTGAGGAGTCATAAACCATGAGAGGACAAGGAGTCTCTTAGGTCTGAGACCCAGAGGGCACAAGGGACTGTTAAGGTGTAAGGGTCATCCTGCGCTTCACACACAGGGACTGTTAGAGAAGGTGGGTGTCAGAAATCCCAGGTTTGGTACCAAATCTAAATTGGGATCTGAGAACATAGCCCAGTGGTAAAGGCCCATGCCAGCAGGAGGAGCACATAGAGGCAGTTTCCCCAGGGCCACCAGGGCCATCATGGCCACAGAGCCAGGCTGGCCCTAGACTGGAGAATCCCGCTGCCACTGTCAAGGGCCCAAAGAGCCTCAGCATCAGCTGTCCACTCCCATCCTCGGGCTCAGTGTCTCAGCAGCTGTGTCCCTCTAACTTCCTCTCATTCATGCCCCTCTGCTTTCCTGGCATACACTGCCCAGGGTATCTCTACCTTGCCATCCAGGTCCAGGTCCCTGTTTAGGTTCTTAAGACATCGTGCATCCAGAAAATGCATAATAAATGCCGCAGACACACAGTCACTCGTTCCTCTGATCTCTGGTCCACTCCAAAACCTTGCTGCTCTGCCATCGTCTACTGTGATGGGCCTGCCTTCCAGCAAGGTCGCACGTCATGGTCTTCCAGAGTGAAGGGTCTTCAGGGGAGCGTAGGCAAGTGTCTTGCCTTGGAAATGATAAGACTGAAAATTGGAGGGGTGATTGACTTGCCCAAGGTCAGGAGGCTAAAGACAGAGCCAGCAGCACCAGAACCAGCCTAGCTGCTCCTCTCATTTGTTTTAAAAAGCTTCACTGGGGTATAACTGACACGCAAAATTTGCACATACTTAATACGTTCAGCTTGAGGAGCTTGGATATCGTTGTACCTTTTTGACTTGGGGGAAGATCCAGGGAGGGGGCTTGGTGGTGGTGCTTGTTTTATAACACCTAACATGAGCTCTACCCTTCAACAAACGTCTAAGTGCAAAGACGCTAGGCGTGGGTACACACCTGTAGTTCCAGCTACTCAGAGGCTGAGGCAGGAGGAGCGCAAGTTCAAGCCAGCTGGGCAACCTAGCAAGACCCTGTCTCAAAATAAAAAGGGCTCGGTGGGGGGACTAGAGTGGTGGCTCAGCGGTAGAGTGCCTGCCTAGCATGTATGAGGACCCAGGTTCAATCCATGTATACAACTAAATGGAGGTAAAACAAAAACCAGATGAAAAAATAAAATTTAATTCTTTCTTTCTCTCTGTAAACAGAGAAAAAAAGAGTATTCAGTGGAGGAGTGCCCCTGGGTTCAACCCCTAGTACTGAAGAAGAAAAAAACTAAGCGTACATCGTAATATTCTTAATGAAGGCACTGTTTCCCAGTGGCCCTCTAGAACCTCCTCAGGCAGTGTTTCCCAGTGGCCTCTGGAACCTCCTCATAGGCTCTGTGTTTCCCAGTGGCCTCTGGAACCTCCTCATAGGCTCTGTGTTTCCCAGTGGCCTCTGGAACCTCCTCATAGGCTCTGTGTTTCCCAGTGGCCTCTGGAACCTCCTCGGCTTACATAGTGAAACTCATGTCCTCCACCACCTCCCAGCTAACCATCCTTCCGTTCTCTGCTTCTGTGCAGACTGTCCTCTGTACCTGGTCTGTTTCACATGGCATGATGTCTTCCAGGTTCATCCATGTTGTCACAAATGGCAGGATTTCTAGGTTCCGTCCCAAGGGCCAAAAAAGAAAGAGAGACTTAGAAACAGTATGAAGAAGAAGGGAACAGTCACCTGGAATCACAGGTGTCCAGCTGAGGAGCCCCAGCCCTTCCCCTCAGCGAATGATCGAATGATCGCAGAAGTGGGCCCCTGCGTGTCTGATGATTCATCTTTAACTTGGTTCTCCTAGCGTGTTTTGTTTGCTCCGGAAGCGATTTCCTGGTGGTTGTACATCCTCATCCAGGCACAGCTCATGCCCCGTGTTCCTGGTAGGGCACATTTGGGTGGTCTGAGGGTCCTCACTGTCATAACAGTTCCATGGCTCCTCACCCTCATCTCCCATCCTTCTGTCAGAGGTCTCCTAGAAATGGGGTCGACAGTCCAGTGTTCAGGCCTTTACCCAGCATAGCCATTCTAGAAACTTGATGCTCGTGGTTTCCAGCTCCCGGTGCTGGCTATGGTCTAGAGCGCTTGCTGGCTTCCAGGGACCCGGCCCCTTTTGTCAGTAAGGAGCTGTTTCCCAGCAGCCTTCTCCCCAGCAGCACAGCCTCCAGCCCAGAGTGTGTGACGTGCAAGGAGAACAGCGAGGCCCTTGCTGTTCTGGGTGCCCTTCAGTCCCAAAGCCCCCTCATCCTCCCCGCCAGCCTCAGCCACCAGCACTTCCTAAGGGACAGGCCCTGGACTCTGCCTGAAGCGGGAGAGGGCAGACTCTCCCAGCCTGCCCGCCCTGCGGAAGCCCTGCCTCCGCTGGCTGCTCAGCAGGGCCGTGCTTGATGAATGCTGCTTATAAGCAGCCTCTGGCCTCAAGGCCTTAGCGACTGAAAGCACCCTAAGGCCTCGTGACCATTAGCTGGTGACCATTAGCAGCCAGCGTGCCTTCGGCTCAGTCTTCCACTCAGTGCCCTGGAGTGTGCGAAACAGGTGCTTGGGGGAGACTGGCCATACACAGTGACCTAATCGATGGGGTGCCGTGCACAACCGAAGGGGACCTGTCTCAAGTTTTGTCAGGTGCTTGAAGCAAAGCACAGGACAATTTATGTCATGTGCGATTTTTTTAGAGGGGTGGGGTATCTGGGACTGAACCCAAGGGCGCTTTACCACTGAGCCACGTCCCCAGCCCTTTTTATTTTTTATTTTGAGACGGGTCCTGCAAAGTTGCTTAGGACCTCACTAAATTGCTGAGGCTGGCTTTGAACTTTTGATCCTCCTGCCTCAGCCTCCTGGACTGCTGGGATTACAGGCGTGTGCCTGTCTAAAGTGGGGCAAATGATTTCTTCCTATCAGCCTGTAATGTATGAAGGGAGACTGAAAGGATAAAGGAACCAGGCCACAGGTGCGTAGGGCAGGGGGGTGAACGGAGCCACAAGGCTGTTGTCCTTTTTTTTTTTTTTTCTTTAAGAGAGAGGGGCAGTGAGAGAGAAAGAATCAGTTTTATTTAATTCTACATGTGGCATTTGTTGCTCTGAGATTGCGTTGTATATATACTCTGGTTTGAACCGGAGTACTCGCGCATGCCAGGCAAGTGATATAACCGCTGAGCCACCACCCCAGTCCCAGTGTTGTCCTCTTTAAACACTTTTTTCCCCAAGTCACCCGGTTCGGGGAACAGACCAGGCACAAGATCTGGGAGGTTTATGTGGACACATTAACTTTATGTGGGCACATTAACTTTGTCACCTCCTTCTGTGCAGTTGGAGGAGGCCCCTTTTTATTTTTGAACTGCGTGAATGTGGGGCTTTTTGTTTTTGTTTTCTGTTATTGTGGGTGATGGGGGTGCTGCTGCTGGGGCTTGAACCAGGATCTCACGTGCTAGGCAAGCACTCTACCCCTGAACCATATCCGCATCCCAGAAGGTTCTATCTATTGAAAATAAATTTTGAAAATATCAAGGGGACGGAAGGGAGGAAACTGCAGTTTTCAGGCACCTCCTCAGTCCAGACCCTGAGCAGGACGCTGGGGACGAGGGGCGGGGAGGCCGACCACTACCGTGCCTTGTCACCTCTGCAAGCCAACACTCCCTTTCCTTCCCGTTAGATGGTGTCGCACTTTACTCTCCTGAAACTTGAACTGGACAGTCTGCCTTTAGAACTGGCTTGAGAGCATGGGTCAAGAGGTCTTTGGATCGAAACGACGGCATGTGGCCCTGCCACCTGCCCCTGCAGTGGCTACACCCAAGCCTCTCACCGAGCCCAGAGTGCTGCTCAGCCCAGTGGGGAAAGCTCCCCTGGGAAGGAGCTGCATGGGATGCAGAGGAGGACAGTCGGGACGTGCCCCTCCTGTTGGGTGCTCTGTAACCAGCTGTGCTTCCTTTATGAGAACGCTGGGGAAAGGTGGGGCACACCTATAACCCAGCAACTCAGGAGACCCTGCCTAGAGGCAAGAAGGTAGAAGGGCTGGGGGTGTAGAATGCCCCTGGGCTCCGTCCCCATGAGCACAGCGGAGGTGTTGAAAAGCCCCCCAGTACTGAGATCGTCAGAGATGGGGGCTGCTGGGTGTCCTGGCCACAGGTCGTCCTCGCCAGCCAGCGCTGTCCTGGACTGAAACACCTGCAACCCCCTGGGCCAGGAAGGGCACAGAATGTCTTCTGGACAAACCTGTCTGGCTGCCACTCAGTTCCCTGCATCAAAGCCTCTGCGGCTCAGGCTCGGGTGACCTTGGCGAGGGGAGACCTTGCTCCCCTCAGTCGGCTTCCTCCACTGCCTGGAGGCAGAACCAGATTAGAGGTTCTCGGCCCAGCTGAGCGAGGTCCCACTAGCTCCCACGCAGGGCTACAAGCAGAATGCCATGCCACCAGCCACAGGCTTCCGGTGTCCTTGGGGTCTGAACCAGCCTCCTCCCTTCGTCCTGAACACCAGAGTCTGGGCCCCCATCACCAGGTTATTTTCAAAACATTGTTGCCCTTGCCCTGCCCAAAATGTAAGCTGGCTTTTTTTGGTTTTTTGTTTGTGGTTTTGTTTTTGGCTGTGCTGGGGACTGAACCCAGGGCCTCCTGCATGCTAAGCAAGCACTGTACCTCCTAGCTGAGCTGCAGTCCACAGCCCTGCCCCAGGCATTTTTAAAGGCTCCCAGGCCCTTCAGGGGCAGGCCCCTGGCTCAGTGGCTTCTGCACCCTCACACCTGGAAATTGGACAGTTCATCCATGAAGCCACTACGCAGGAAAAGCTGGGCTACAAGGGACAGTGGGTCTGTGCCATGTGTGGCTGTCCATGTAGCAGGTACTGGCCACCCAGTGGGCTCCAGGCCATGGACACTCCTCACACAGCTCCTCTCTGGCCCTAACAGCAGAGCATCTCCGGGGTCACCACCCTGCACAGAAGGGCAGGTGGGCAACTGGCATGGATCACCAGGCCTCCTTTCATCCTTTCCTGGCCTGCACTCTGCACTCACCTCCCTCCTCTCTCTGGGCGCTTTTAGTCCTCAGCTTGTGGGTGGCTGAACTTCCCCTGCCTAGCTTTTCTGCATATGCAAATCCAGCGCTTGCCTTTCCTGCTTCTCTTAAGCCTTATTCTTGGGACTGTCCTCTGTCACTAGCTCAGGACCTGGTTCTGCTTCTGCTGACCTCAAACCCACCCTGGGCTGCAGGCTCCTGGCAGCTAGGGAAGGAGCCCAAGAGGCCCTCTGGCAGGGAGAAGGGAAGGCCTGAGGTGGGTGGTGCCTGGGAGGCAGGGGCCCGAGACCCAGCCGGATGCACAGGCTGTCCCCTGGGTGCTGGAGCAGCAGGCAACCTGGCTCATGAACCGAGGTCCCTGGGACTGATGGAGGCCCCAGTCCCAGGTGTGACTTGCCCACGCCCCAAGCCCCGAAAGGCACACTAGTTGGATGAGAAAGCCTGGGAGCTAACGCTGGCTGTTTGCTTCCGGGCCCTTCCCGGATGCCGCACTGACCGGGCCCTGGCCTCGGTCCTGCCATCATCCCACTCCAACAGGGAGTTTTCTGCAGCCGCACAAGGTCCAGCTCAGGCCAGGTGTAATCAAAGTCAAGCTAGGCTCCTCTGTCACCCTAGCTGAGTCACACCCTGGGAAGATGGGGAACCAAACTCAGTGCCCTGTGAGCCCACGCGACTATTGTCAGCACTGACAGCCATGCCCATGGGCACAGGAAGGTCCACAGACAGCCCTGCTGCATCCCTGTGCCTGGAGAGCTTGGGCACAGCTGTGACAGGATGGTTGTGAAACCGCTGTCACCTGCTGCACTTTTCTATAAAAGAAAAATGCGCCTTAGATCCTCCCGAGATCGTGACTTCCTTCACAAGCATAATTACCCGCCCAAGCTCAGCAGCAGTTCAGGGGAAGGTTAGGGTCCCCACAGTGCTGCTCCTTCCTCCCTGCCAGCTGAAGATTCTCCCTGCCCCGTGAGGTGTCAGGGTTCCAGCAGCCCAAGACGGGGAGGAGCCTGATACATCTGTGTCTCTGCAGGGTGGCAATGACCACGAGATCTTCACAGACCCCAGAACCGTGGGCTACACCGTGACAGCGCCCGAGGACACGCGCAGGATCTGTGACGAGCTCTTCTAACGAGGGTGGGGAAAGGGCCCCTTGAGGCCAAAGCCACAGCCCAGAAAGAGACAGTGGGGAAAGGGCCCCTCGAGGCCGAAGCCACAGCCCAGAAAGGGACAGGATGGCAGTGAGCCGTGAAGCCCCCTCCCCCTCAGAGTTGCTATGCACCTGGGCAGGAGGGCTGTTCTCCAGCCTGCTTCCTGTTTGTGAGCAGCAGGCCCCAGGTGGCCCACTAGACAGAGGCTGGCCAAGTGATAGCAGAGGCCAGGATCTGCTTCCATCATACTGAACAGCCTGCTCTGGAGGCTGACTCTGCCCAGGATCTGAGCAGCTCACTGGGCTGTCCTGATGGGACCTGGTCCTACCAGGACTTCACTACCGCCCTCTGCCTTCCCGGTGGAGGAGCTTCCCGGAACGGTTCCGGTGCCCCTTCAGCATCTGGAAACATGGGGCCCCGTGGCCTCACCCCACCCCAGGGGGCTGGCCACTCCTCATCCCACACAGGCGGCCACCTCGCCTGCCCATGTGACCTGTGCAGATGGTACTGTATTAAAGCGACTTGCTTCCTGTTTCTCCTGATTCTTCCTCCTGGTGGGTGGTGAAGTGGGAGAGCTGCGACTGCGCCACATTCCAGCCCATGTTCAGGGAGGAAGCCACCTTGAGCCCTGGGAGCCACTGTCCCAGTGCTCCTGTGACATTAGGTGCCCTTCACTCACAGCACTGCCCATCCCAGCGCCTCTCCCACTGCTTCTCTGGCCCTGGGGTCAGGTCCACAACTTCTGGTAGACCTTCCCGGGTAGGCAGGGACCACTCTGCGGTGGGCACCCTGCTCCTGGTTCTCACGGTGGCTGCCTCTGCCTGCCCCCCACGTGGACTTCGGCCTTTCTCACTTCCCCTTTTTCTGTGGTCTTTGTGGTCCACTGCACCCCAGTGCAACCCTCCCTGGGACTTGTCCCGAGGGCTGCCCCTAACCAGGGACTGTGGGTCTTGAGAGGTCACGCACGGCTAAGCCAGCCATGATAGTGAGCTCCCAGTGCAGGTTCTGGAGTGTGCCAGATAAGCGGGCAACCCAGGTTCAAAGCCTAGTTCCGCTGGCCAGCTGTGACTCAGAGCCAGGTTCCCTGGCCTCTTTGCTCCTCTGTCACATGAGATGGCCCCGGCTGCACGGTGTGCTCAAGGAGTTGACCTCAGTTAAAGCACCCCAAACAGTGTGCGTGGGCTGTCGCTAGCTCAGGTCCCCTCCCAGCAGCCCTGTGGGTGACATACTCACTCCTTGGCCTTGGGGAGTTGACCAGATAAAGACACATGACAGGAAATTTAGGTGCCACAGGGAAGCACAGTGGCTGCGCCCAAGCCAGCCTGGACCTGTTGAGAGAAAGCTAAAGTCTCTCCTGGCCCCGGACTCAAGGTCACCCAGGGTCTGAGCTGAGCACTGGGGGTTGGGGGCCAGCCAGCCAAGCACTTGGTAACCCTGGTGCCCAGGATCTGCCTGACACTGGACGTCCCTCCAGCGGCTGCGGGGAGGCAGTGGCTGGGGAGAAACATGCTAGCCAGATGTCACCATAATCCAGGCGCAATCCAGCTATGTCACATTGAGTCACTTTCTCTACAGGTTGTCTTCTCCGGACTCCCAGCTCAGGCCCACCCCAGGCTGGGCACACCCCACCCCGATCAGGCAGCAGCCTGCAGGCTCGCCCACGCCTCCCACGCCACCTGTACGACACTCACTCTAAAAAGCCAACTCGCCTCCTCGTTGAGAGCTAAAGGCCTGTTCTGGCCTCTTTCAGAACAGATTCGATAGATGGAGTAGTTACAATTTTTTCCAAATACACTTTGCAAATCATCGTTAATAAAAATACACATCTCTGCACCACCAAAACCCACTAGCCACCTCCCCTGGGAAACACTGGTCAGGGCAAAACCTGCCCAACCCTGCCCCTGCGTCTTTGGACCTGGCTGTCCTCACCCCCACTGCCCCATGAACAACCTGCTGTTCCTCCCCAGGAGACAGAAAGAACCCCTTTGACTTTTTTTCCTTTTGGTACCAGGGACTGAACCTAGTGGCACTTAACCACTGAGCCACATCCCCTGCCATTTTTCTTTTCTTTTTGAGATAGAATCTCACCAAGTTGCTTAGGGCCTCACTAGGCTGCTGAGGCTGGCTTTGAACACACGATTCTCCTGCCTCAGCCTCCTGAGATACTGGGATTACAGGCGTGCACCACTGTGCCCAGCCTGCTTGCACCCTCTCCAGAGCCGCTGGACTTCCAGGTGAGAACAGCCTCATCGGTTTCCAGCCCCTCTCCTGGCACCTGGAGCCTCCACCAAATGTGTGCAGCAGGGACCCCGAGACCCTTCCCCTCTCACCACAGGGGACACAGCTCACACAAGCATCCTAAGTGTTACCCCAGTCCTCTATCTACAACCAACCGAGCCAAAGCATCCGCGTGGCCATGCCAGGACTCAGCATCTACGGCCAGCTCGCCTGCTTGGCAGGACCGAAGGAACTGGGACCTCCGCGTTCCACAGAAGGCACTGCAGAGCACCCCGGACCCGCTGGCTTCCAGAAAGCCACCCTTGGGCCAGCCCCAGCGCACACACAGCCTTGCACAAACAGACTTTATTGAGGGGGGGGGGCCTATGGAGGCAAGATCTGCTCTCGGGAATTCTGCATTCTGTCCCCAGCTGGGCACCTCCCCAGCTGTACCACGAGACCTGTGTCAGAGAGGTGGGGAGGCCATTTCCACCTCTAATACCCTGCAGTTCTAGAATCCTCATCAGCTGAAAAAGATGTGTTCACAAAGGACTCTGCCAAGCGAGAGAACGCAATGCCCAGGCTCATGGTGGGCAGGGCCCGCAGCAGCGCCAGCACTCGGGACCAAGTCACCCCCACCACCAAGCTGAGGGCAGAGCCAGAGTCGCTCCTGGGGGCCAGCAGTGATGACAAGGGTCCGCAGCCTCAGGGAGCCCTCTCGTCTTTGGAGGTGTGGTCCACGCCCGACAAGCCCCAGGGGAGCCGCCCAGAGCCTCCAAGGGGCACGGCCAGCAGCAAAGAAAAAGGCTGACGTCGCTGCCACACCTGATCCACATGCCTAACTGCCTAATTTTTTGCAGTACTGGGGATTGAACCCGGGGGCGCTCCACCACTGAGCTATCGCCCATCCCTTTTCTTTTTTTTTCCCCAGGGCTGAGGACCGAACTCGGGGCCTTGCGAGTGCTAGGCAAGTGCTCTGCCACTGAAGCTAAATCCCCAACCCCTCATTTTTAATTTTGAGACAGTCTTGCTAAGTTGCCCAGGCTGACCTTGAACCTGAGATCCTCCTGCCTCAGCCTCCCAAGTCACTGGGATCGAGGGTGTGGACCTCTATGCCAGGGCTTATCTGCCTTTTTAGAAACAACTCCGTTAGTCACCCGCAAAATAGTTCTTGCCCTTCCTTCCCTCTCCAACGAAGCATTCTTAGGCTGGAAGAGTTGAGATTTAACACCCGGAGTCAAGATTTGAGATTGCTGAACTTCTGGCTGCCTCCCGCGAGGAATGATCCTCCCTCTCCTCTGGAGCGCATCTGGGATCCTCAGCCAATTCACTTTCAAGGTGTCCCCTCCTGACTACACACGGGTCGCAATTTCCAAACATATTATCCAACTACTTCTATTTCCAAATCTCAACTAAAGCCATACACTGCAGAGAAAATCCTAAGGGTCTGTTTCCTGGAAATCCCTCTAGAAATTGCTAGATCAGCAGCCGCTGGGGCAAGCCTAGTTGGAGTGAGCTTCAGCTAGTAAAAATAATCCCTAAGCATGTATTTAAACTACCTGTTTCACCTTTAGCTTCTGACTTTCCCAGGCTGTTGGGAAGCAAGCTCCCCATTCTTTTCTGGATGGAACCCCTACCTTACTGGAGATTGAACCAAGAGTCTCTCTACCACCAAGCCACATCACCAGCCTGTTTTGTTTCTTTGGAGACTGGGCCTCACTAAGTTGCTGAGGCTGGCCTCAAACTTGTGATCCTCCTGCCTCAGCCTCTGGAGTCACTGGGATTATAGGCATGCACCACCAATCCTGCCCAGGGCATGCTTTGTTTTTAAACAAAGAGCCTCCCCTCTCTACAGCCTCTTCAATCCACCCTCACACCACCTCCACCCACCACCTTAATGACAATTTGGGAAATGGCTGGCATGTGACGCTCAACTAGACAGGTGGAAAAGATGAGACTTCTGAAAGGAGGCAAAGTTCAGCCTGAGCACCAGCAACCCAAGCTCCCAGGGGCACGGTCCTCCCCGGAGCAGCAGCAGCGCCTGCCGCCTGTCCCACTGCAAAGCCACAAAAGGCAAAACTCCCTCCAACCCAGATTCCCCCACCCCTGAAGCAACTTCCCTAGAACCAACCAAACCAAGAGTTAGAAGACTGCTCTGCCCTGCCCCCAAGAGGACGCATCAGGGGCACAAGGTGGACACCATGCTGGGACAGTGGCTGTCACCCTCTAGAGGGCCACAGATCTGGGGCCCAGGGGGTGGCTGGGCTGGGGGTGGAGCCCAGGGTCTAGCCATGTGCTCTAGCAGGGAGCTGCCCCGGCCACCTGATTTGGAGACTTTGAGCCTCCAGCTCAGAGAAGGGGAGAGGACTCTAGGAGATGAGCCTGCTCCTCTGGGCAGCTGGGGAATGGTGACCTTCGACTCAGGCTAGAGTGGGACCCTGGCTCAGCCACCAGCAGGGCGACTCTCCTTTTTAAATGCTTTTAATACTTTCCAGATGGTGACAGCCTGCGATGGAAGGAGGCTGCTGGTGGCCGGGAGCACCCGTGCCTGCCCCCACACCCTTTCCTCCAGAGATACCCAGAAGGGGCCGTGTCCCCCAGTTGAAGTCCCATCTTGTGCAGTAGAATATCATCTCAGTGTGGCCCTGACTCCTCCTCCCCACACAGTCTCCCACAAGATCAGGAGAAGGGGTGCTTCCAGGTCCCCTAGGAGCTGACGACGTGCCCAGACCAGGTCTCGTGCTTGGTGCCGGGAGCCAGGTGAGTGATGGCCACCTCCACAGCCTGAAGCTTCTCGTTCTTGGGCGGGATGGAGCTCATCTTATAGGTGACCTCGTCACCTTCCACAGGGACATACTCCCCCTCCACGCTGTGGGAGCAGAAAGACAGCAGTCAGGGCCCCGCCACGGAAAGCCCACAGACTCCACCCAGGACCCCAGCTCCCTGCTGGCAGAGGGCCACCGGTGCGGCCACCTGGAACCTTTTAGAGGGACCGCTAGCCTGCGCCCAGCCTCAGGAACTTGGCCAAGGAGCCCTGAACTCATCGGCTCCTTTGCAGGGACTTGGATGAAGGGCCTAGCACACACAGTGACTTGAACTGTGAGGGGCTGGGCCTGCAGCTGGAGAGCAGGACGGCCATCCCGGCCACAGAGACCTGGAGTGGAGAGGTGGCCTGTGCAAAGCTCTCCTGAGGTCCTTAGCACGCCAGCCTGCACTCAGGGCTCCCCCGACGGCTTCACACTAGTCCAGGAGGGCTCCTTGCCCTTGCAACCATCCCAGGAAGGGACCCTCCATTCTCAACGTGAGTCACCATCTCCCAGCAAGGCTGGCATCCAATGCCGCTCCATGAGACCCCAGGAGGAAAAGCCCCTTCAGACCCCGAGCGCAGGCCCGGCCAGCTTTGATTAGAGAATCTGTTTGCCCACCAGGAAGCTCAGAGTAAACCTGCAGACACCATGGCATCCCCATCACTGGCGCTTGCTCCCGTGTTTTCCTGCCTTTTGTAAACCACGGGAAGTTCTTCCTAGAAGGGGGCAGTGTGGAAGCACATCTGCACATCCACCTTCACACGCACAGAGTGCGAGGCCTCAGCATCCTGCTATGGAAGCATGTGGGGGAGGGACAGGCAACACAGCCTAATTTTGTTTGTTCTGTACCAGGGATTGAACCAGGGGTGCAGCCCCAGCCCTCTTTATATTTTATTTTGAGACAGGGTCTCGCTAAGTTGCTGAGGCTGGCCTTGAACTTGTGATCCTCCTGCCTCAGCCTCCTGAGTCAGGGGATTATAGGTGGGCACCACCACGCCCTGCAGGAGTCTAGTTGTGAAAGCGTGGCTCTCATGTTTTCCAAGGGTGCCATGCGGAACAGGAGCCTTGCCTGCCACTGCCTAAAATCAAAGACCCCCAGGCTGTGGCCAGGGGTGCAGCTGAGTGGCAGAGTGCTCGGCTATCATGTGCACACCACCCCAGTCCACCCCCAGCACTGAGAACAAATGGGGGGAGTGCTCAGGACAAAGCAGGGAGGGACAGGGTGCAGCCAAGAGTCCTCACACGTGCCAAGGCCAGAGCTGATGCACAGGCTGCTGGGTGCTCCTGAGGACACACGCTCCCCACCCTGGGCTCCCAAGGGCTTCAGACACTCAGGAAGGAAGGACGTCAGGGAGCAGGTGGCAGTGGAAATGGTCCAGCCCTGACTTCCTTCCTGGAGCAAAGGAGCAGGCAGCCCCCAGGCTCCCCAGGCTGCTTCCCTGAAGGCAGGCAGGAAACTGGCTCCCCAGCTCCCAGGGGCCAGACACACTGGCCACTCAGACGCGCCCAGCAGCTCTGCGCTCCCACAGCCCCTGCCGCAGCCCGGGCCTCGTGGGAGGGGAAACCTCACAAAAACCAGGGCACTCTTCACGGGCGCACCAAGCACGGTAGCACATTGGCTATCTGTCACCTATCACCTCACACGGACCCCAGCTGCATCCAGTGGGCTCGCAGCCCCACCCGACACACACAGGGACCATCCAAACACTGGTCACAGCAGAGCCACACGTGCCAGGGCGCATGTCCTCACACCCAGCACCCCGCCTGGCCCAGCCAGGGCTGCCCAGACCTGCAGCTGACTCACTCAGAGATGTGCAGAAAGATGTCAGGGCCACCGTCAGCGGGGGTGATGAAGCCATGGCCCTTGGACCGGCAGAAGCACTTGCAGACTCCTTTGTAGACAGGGCCCTGCGAAGCCCGCACCGTCCTAGCAGACGGAGAAGGTGTGAGGAGTCCCCACCCCTCCCAGGACAGGCCCACGCAGCTGAGGCACACCCAGCTCATCCCAGCCCCGCCGCCCACAGCTGTGCCCAAAGAATTCTGGCTGGAGCCATGTACAGTCACATAGGTTATGTACTGAGCAACCCTGGAGGCCGTTCACACAGACCCTGGTGAGAATGACTCTCGATGACCCTGGCAGATTCTTTCAGGCCTGTTTCCTCAAGTAGAAGTGGTGGGTGGAAATGAAAGATCTCAAAGCACCCTCCGGAAACATCATTAATTATTAGTGACAGCAACAGGCTTCACTCACTGGGCCTGAAATCTGCACCTGCCAGGCACTGTGTGGGCCATTTGCAGCCCTGTGGCCACCATGACACTGCCCCCATTGTGAACTGGGCCCAAAGGTTTTAATGCCCCAGGATTTCCCATCCATTGCTTCCCGGCTCGTGGCCATTCTCGTGGCCCTGGGCAGCGGCCTCAGAGCTCAGAAGGTGCCTCCCCAGTCCTTGCCACCAGCCCTTACCCCATCCCCAAGACTCCGCAGGAATCGCTCAGGCCCAGCTCAGGAAGTGTCCCTGGCCAGCCCAAGACTTACGCTGAGAAGGTCCTTGTGCGGCGAGTGGGCAGTGGGCTTGGGACCACGTTGCCTCTCAGAGGAGATGGTGAGCGATCTCGGGCCCGAGGGGTGTCCAGCAGCCCGATCGAGGCCTGATGCGTGGGTGGCTGCGACGGCGGGGGAGGCTCAGATGACATTGCTGACCTGGAAAGAGATAGGGACTCAGGCAGGGCTCACACCCTGGCCATCCTGAGACTCGCTCCAGTCACTGGGTCCATACCGTGCCTGCCTGCCTGGGTCAGATGCCTGCTTTGGGCTCTTGCAGTGACCCTGACCACAGGCCTCCCTCTATCACAGCCCTGCAAGGTGGAACCCTCTGTCTCCACACCCAGCACAGACCCTGGCCCACTTGGGACACCTGGCAAATAGTTGAGGGAGTAGGAGCCTGGGAGCCCTCGGTCACTGCCAAGGACAAACACTCCTGGTCCCCTGCTGTGTGCATCACTGGTGGGGGCAGGGTGGAGGCCCCAGGCAGATCCAGGGGTGCCCAGCACCCATCCACCCAGCCCCTCAGCAGGAACCAGGGCACCACATCGGCACCACGGCCTTAGCCGTCCTGTGGCAGGCAGCGCCTGGCTCTGCGCCAGTAACCGCTCACTCAGGGTCACGGAACAGGGCAGCCCAGCGGCAGAGGCCCTTGGCAAGTTGTTTCCACAGGGGAGAAGTGACAGCGGTGGGTGTCACTCAGCACCTGCTCAGGGTTGGCGAAGGGGACACAGATGCCACGTGGGCCCCAACACAGGCCTGAACTCACAAGGCCCCTGCAGCTAACGGCCAGGTGGGCTGCAGCAGTCCTGGTGGGCTCTCAAAATCACACCATGAGCTACCTCTGCACATCCCAGGAGTCTGCCCAGAAGGGGCTGCTCTGACAGCCCCAGCCCTCTGTCACCCCCAAGACCCAGGCCCTAGTCCTGTGGGGAAAGGGAGGGCCCTCTCCCCACCGTTCTCCTACATTCCCTGTGGGGACTCGGCTCTGTCTGGCTGGGAGGGGAGGGCGCCGCTGGCCTCCAGGGAGTGGCAGAGCTACCTCCTGACCCTTCTCTGCTGCAGCCGCAGCCAAGCAGGACCACGCGTCCAGGGAGCCCCCACCTCGGAAAGGCCCCCGCTGCTGGGCTAGAGGTCAGGGCTCCATCATGACCCAGCAGTACAGGTCATAGAGTCCTAGAATGTTCCCACGACTGGAGTTCTGGGAAGGAGGCTAGCCCAGAGAAGGGAGGGGAGGGGACGGGAGGGGAGGGGGCAGTGGAAAAGAGGGGAGAGGACGCCCTCCCGGGCCTCCTGGGGCATCAAGTGGGACCAGTGACCTGGGGACTCCAGCGTGAGGTGGGGAACTGCCCATCACCCTCCTAACCAGTCTCCCTGTTTTCTTAGAGTAGAGGCTCCAAACTGTCACCTGCCAGCTGTGTGAGCCTGAGCAAGCTGCTTAACCTCTCTGGACCTCCGTTTCTGCATCTGGTAAATGTGAACTACAAAAGCCCTGAATTCACCCCATCATCGTGAAGTTGGAACAAAACCATATGTGCTACTGGGCACAGGACCCGTGCAGAGCACTGAGGCAGCAGCTGTCAGCTGTGACTGCTGTGATAACCACCCTCACAAAGTCACTCAACAGGCACCCCGTGCCAGGCCTTGTTCAGGACACCAGGGACACCAGGCTGAACCTGGAGCCTGAGAATAAACAGGTGAATGAATCCATCAGCAAGGTTCTGGCAGCCGAAGGCTAAAGGGCACAAAATGCAATGGGGTGCAGTAGGGGTTCCCTCCTGAGGAGCAAGCTGGGCCAGAGCCCCATGAGGAAAGCAGGGCAGCCGGCACAAAGGCTGGGACTCCTGCTGGGAGTGGCATGTGGGGTGAGAGGTGGAGGTACAGGTGCCCCCTCCCTGGGTGGATGAACCAGGGCCCAGGAGGGAGCCCTTCTTCACCCACCTCGGCCCACTTCCCGAGCACTTGGTATGTGCTGAGTGCTGCACCCACCCATACCAACGGAGGGGGAAACTGAGGCACAGAGGATGCAAGGGATGGGGGTGGGACCCAGAAGCCTTGACCTCCACCCAGCCCGCCTCTCTGGGGCCACCTGAGCTGGAAGGGAGCAGGGACAGCCAGAGCAGGCCAGGCTGAGAGCCAGCCCACCCCTCACAGGCCACGGGAGCGAGTGAATGGCCTCCCTGTAGGACATCTGGGTCAAAGTCCAGCTGTAGGGGGCCATGCAGCCTGTCACCCGGGAGCACCCCCAGGACGGGGTGCGCAGCAGCCCAGCCCCAGCCATCAGCATGGCCGGGCTTCCTGCTGCCATTGCTCCCAGCAACACCAAGGGTGGGTGCCCCAAGGACAAGACAGGGCCGACCCCTGTGGCCAGCCATGCACCCTTCAAGTCCCCACAGCGGCAGGTACAGGCTGAAGTGCAGGCTGCCAGGAGGCTTTGGGCCAGGGCATGTCATGACTGCTGGGCTGTGAGCACACATGTGCACACTCATGTATGTGAGTATACTGCGTGCATTATACAGATAGAGGGCTGTCCCTGCATCTGAGCCCACACACGTGTGCAGATGGGTTGCTCCTGGCCTCCAGCATCTGGGCTCGGCAGTGGCACCGGAGGACCCTGAACACCATCTCTTCCTCTGGAGTGTGGGGCCGCTGAGCCAGGGCTGTGGGTAGGAGAGAAACCAGGGCAGAGGCTACCTGCCCCAGCACCTGGAGGGTGAGGTGAGCCCCTCCCTGCCCCCCAGTTCTGATGAGCATAAGGAGGGGCCACCCCACCCTGACTGTCCCCAGGGAGAGGCTAATCAGCGGGCTTTTACCCTGAGAACTAAGGGCAGCAGGGGGGGCCTCAGCCTAAAATAGCCTGGGAATTTTCCATAGGCCCCGCAGCCTCTTGGAGGGCTCTGGGGGAGCAGGCGGGTGCTGACGCTGGGTTCTGGCCTCCATAACCCCTCCTCGGCCCACCCCCCATGTCTGGGGCCTGTGGACTGCCCGCGGGCCCTGCTCCTGCCCTCTTGGCCTAAAGTCCACTAGCCACGTGCAGGACAAGTGCTCACCAGGCAGGGGAGCCACTCACACCCAGGGACAAGGAGCTCAGTCAGGCGCCCTTCTCATGGCTTCAGAGCCTTCCTTGAAGGCAGGGTGATGGAGAGCCGGACGGTCAAGTCCAATGCTCACTCCTGGCCAAGACACACCCTGCACAGCCTGCTCTGCACAAAGGGGGAGTCCTGAACCTTCCATGGGTTTGTGCTGGGCAAGGCCGGGCTGGGAATCATGCTGGGGCACCTCTCGGCCCAGCTCAGGGCTGCTGCTGGCCGGGGGTAGACAAGAAGCCACACTGGAGGCAGAGGCAGGAGGGCTGTGCTCTGCACCCCACCCCCCAGTCATGGTCCTCTGGCCTGTGTGGGCTCTGCCAGCACCCCCGGCTCCTGTGTCACAGGGGAGGAAACTAAGGCATGGAGGTGCAAGTGAGGGCTTGGGCACTGCAGTGCACCAGGGACCTCCGATTCTGATCCTGCAGGCAAGGTGGGTTCTGAGATTCTGGTTTCTTTCTTTTTACTCTTGAGCTGCTGGGTACAGAAACTCCCTAGTGGAGGTACATTCCCAGCCACCCATGCCACCCCATCTCTGCATTTCTTAGGAACTCCCAGGGAGCGAGTGGCTGCTGGTCCAGGGCTGACCAGCAGGGCTGGGGCCAGGCTCTAGAACAGTGGCACAGTTAGCCAGCACCCAGGGCTGCTCCTCTGTAAACTGGGGGAGAGATCCAGTCCCACCCCCACCCCAGCCCTGCTGAGCTGGGATTTGGCAGAGCTGATCCAGCGCATGTGGGCGGAGTAAGCAGGGTGAGGGGTGTGGGGTGCAGGGTGTCAGCTGAGCTGGGTCGGGGGAGTCCCTGAAAGGGACCAAGGCCGAGAAGGAGCCAGAGGTTGATGCAGCTGCTTTGGGCCACACTCCACTCCATTGTTCCAGGCAGAGCTGCCGAGAGAGCGGTCTGTCGAGAGGGCGGAGACAGGGGAGGGAACAAGAGGGGACAGCAGGGGATAGGGCGGGCCCTCCCCTGGTGTGGAGAAGTGCAAACAACACCACTGAGAGGGTGCAGGAGCCTGCACAGCCCTGCTGAGCCCACCCAGAACAGCCTGAGCGCCAGCTGGGGCCCTGGCCAGCGACAAGCGTCCCTGTCCCAGGATTCCAAGGAGGCCCTTTCAATGTCTCTGTCACCTGACCCCCTTCCTTCCCAGCACCACGACAGCCTCAACCAGCCTGTCCAGTGGACCGATGGCCACCCACTACCCGACAGCCGTTCAGCCTAGAAGCACTTCCAGGGCAAGCCAATCCCTGGTTCACTGAACTGTGCCCTGCACTCCTGTCCCCATCGAGTTCTTCCTGTTTGATCCTTTCCTCCACTGGCTCTTCACAACCTCTGACAAGGCCCCAGGGGTGCGGACATGTGCCCGCGTGTCTCGTTCGTGCCCAACTACAGTGGCGCTGCCCGTGGCGGAGCTGCAAGGCACAGGCTGAGCTACAGGCTCTGCCAGTCAGCAGTGCAGAGGCCATCCCCTCCTGGAAGGACCCTCAGCCCCACTCCTGGACCCCAGGACTTCCAGCCTAACTCACCTGATGCCCAAGCACCTACTCCTGGCCAGGTCCTAGGTCCTCTTGAGGGGTTACAAGCCTGCACTGTGTGCAGGGGACAAGACAGGGCAGCAGGAGAACCCGCTGGCATCTAAGCTGACCCCAGGGTGGCCCCAGGGTGGCTGGCAGAGGCAGGGGAAGGCTCTGAGAAGGCCCCTGGCCCTGGCAGAGGTGGTCCTATTGAGCTGGGTCTTAAAAAGATCCTTGAATGGGCCCCACAGGGGCAAAGGCCCAGAACCATGGAGAACAGGAGACAGCAGCTTGGGGGCGGGGTCACAGAAAGCCCTCTTGAAAAGTTTGGGGCTTAGGCAGAGGACAAGGGGTACAGCAGCAGACAATTTCAAGCACGGGGGGGTTGAATGTGAAACGATTGTTTTCACAGCCACCCTCTGGCTTCGGCTTGGCGATCAGATATGAAGGGCAAGACTGGGCGGAAATATCTAAGCAGCTGGGCGCGGGTATCTAACCTCCTCCCAGCACTGGCCTGGCCAGCCCCTCCATTCGCACACACCCCTTTCTGCCAGGGAAAGTTAAACCCCGGCCCGCAGCCCAGGCTTCGCGAGGCCTCCGGTTTTGCGCTGAGACACCTCCACCTCTAGGAAGCGAGGCCCAGCCCGAGGCGGGCTGCGCTCCACCCGCCAGGACGCATCCACTGCAGCTGTGGGACGGCGCTTTCCTTTTCAAAACTGAAGAGCGAATGTTGCACTTCCGGCCTGCAGTCCTGGGCGGCCGGCGGCGCGGGCCGGGAGGGGGCTGTGCGGCCGGGCGAAGTTTTTCTCCTCCGCCCAGGGCCCCCCCATGCGGGGCAAAAACACCAGCGAGCGCGCGCCGCGGGCCCTCCTCCCCCGGTGCCGCCAATCGCGCGGCGCCAGGGCGGCTTCCCCGCCGGGCCTGGCCACCGTCCCACCCGCGAGCCCACAGCTGGCGCGGCCAGGCCGGGCGGGGAGCCGGCTCCGCCCCTCGCGCCGCACCCCCGCACCCCGAGTCACCACATTCATGCTCCGGCCCACGGACGAAAGCGGCCGAGAGGACGGGGGCGCGCTCCCGGGCGTGTAGAAAACAGGTGGCCGGGCGGGAAGTGCTACCCGACGTCCGCTTCAGATCCCTCCAGCTGCGGCCACACCCACCCCTTCCTCCGGGGTGAGTAACCGCCCTCCCCAAACAGGCCCCGGCTGCTGGGGCGTCGCGAAAGCGCCCGGAGGAACCTGGCCCGGAGCCCAAAGCCGGGAGCCAGAAGACCCCGCACGAGGGGCTGGAGCCGGACAGTGCCAGCAGGGGAGGCCAAGGCCCCATCCCCGCAGCTCCCGGGGCCTCGGGCTAGGCGCCCCCCAGGCCCCTCGAGGGCGTCCCGGAAAAGCAGCGTACCTGGCTGCGCGTTGCGCTCCGCCCGCTGCTTGGCTGCGACTGCGAGAGCCAGGCTGGGGAGGGGCGTGGTCGGGGCGGGGCGTAGAGGCCCCGCCCCCAGGGGCTCCCGCCAATGGGTTGGGGCCTTGCCCACGGCTCCGGACCTTTGTGTGGGCGCCGGGACTGAGACGCAGGGACTGGGACACTGGGAAAGGGACCCGCCATCCCCTGCCCGCCTGCGCTGCGCCCGCACACGTCCCTCCCGCCACCAGCCGCGTAGGGTCCGGCCCCCACCTGTCCTTGGCTCCACGTCCAGATAAGAGGGCGCCTTTTTTAGCAGAAAGAAGGAGATAAATGCCGAGACAAAAGAGAGACAAGCAAGCAAAACAGAAGCGGGGAAAGCAGCCAAGTCAGAAAAACGACGGAGGGGCAACTGGAGTTCTTTTCTTGCTTTTCTTTCTTTTTCTTTTTCTTTTTAATTTCCACTCCATCCTTGAGTCCTAAAGTCTCAGGAGGCAAATGGTGTTGCTCTCATTTCGCAGGAGAGGAAACTGAGGCACAAAGAGAGGGGTGACCTGAACGCGATCCCAGTCCCCAGGACCCAGGGTGGGGGGAGAAGAGGTATCCTTAGCCCCCCTAAGCAACTGGCCCAGGAGTGGGGGCGGCACTTCAGTCCCTGCTGGAGATGCCACCCCTGTGACCCCCGACACTGCACCATGCTGAGGCCCTTGGTGGGAGAGGCCCAGCAACAAAACCAGCTGTTCCTGTCAGAGGAGGCTCCCCTGTGCTTTTGGTGGGAACGGGAAATGGTAGCCACTGTCGAGAAGTCTGCTGAACCTCTCTACATGTTAAACCTAGATCCACTCCACCAGCGGTTCCGCTGCTAGGCATGTGCCCAAGAGAACTGAAAAAGCATGTCCACACCAAAACGTGCTTGTGCCCAGATCTTTATAGCAACCTTAATCCTATAACAGCCAGAGGGTAGAGTACAGGTCTGCAGGTGTTGCTCAGAGGTACAAGTCCCCAGGGGGCCAATGTGAATGCACAACAAGGGATGAATGGATCAACAAAATGGTTGTACATCTATGCAGTAGAAAATTATCTGGATTAGAAATAATGATATTGCAGTCTTTGAAGGTAAATGGATGGCAATGGAAGAAATCATGCTCAGTGAAGTTAGCCATACCCAGAGAGAAACTCAAGGGTTGAATGTTTTCCCTCATTTGTGTAACCTGGAGCAAAACTCAGGCTTGGGTGAAAAGTTGTCAGACTCAATTGTATTAGACCTAGCAATAGACACGTAATCTAGGGGAACCATAGCTGTGAGAGGGGGGGTGGAAGATAGGGAACAATCTAAGGAGATAACATGGTAGCATACTTTTTTTTTTTAAGAGAGAGGGACAGTGAGAAAGACAGAATCAATTTTATTTAGTTTTTCACGTGTCTTTTATTGTTTTGATACTTTGTTGTGTACCTGTGCTGGGGTTTGAATCTGTCTTCTGCATGCCAGGCAAGCACCATAACCGCTGAGCCACCAGTCCAACTCTTTTTTTTTTTTTTAAAGAGAGAGAGACAGTGAGAGAGAGAAAGAGAGAAACAACTTTATTTAGTTTTTCACGTGGCCTTAGTTGCTCCAACACTCAGTTGTGTACGTGGTGCTGGGGTTTGAACCCGGGTCCTCGTGTTTGCCAGGCAAATGCTGAAACCACTGAGCCACAACTCCAGCCCCACCACTCCAACTCTTGTAGCAGGATTGCAACTCTCTTTACACCCTTGAGAATCCAAATACTTATGCAATCATTTAATTCTGGTCTAAGAGCAAATGCATATCATATTGTTACTTTATATGCATTTATGATTGTACAATAACTCAGCTGCTTAATAAAATTTTTTGTTTAAAAAATGTTTTGGAGAACCAATAAAAAAAAGAAAAGAAAAGAAAATTATTTGGGCTGGGTGTGGTGGCACTCACCTGTAATCCCAGCAGCTCAGGAGGCTGAGGAAGGAGGATTTCAAGTTCAAAGTCAGCCTCAGCAAAAAAAAAATTTTTTTTTTTTTTTTAGAGAGGAACAACTTTATTGATTTTTTCACATTAGTTGCTCCAACACTCAGTTGCGCACGTGGTGCTGGGGTTTGAACCCGGGTCCTTGTGCTTGCCAGGCAAGCGCCGAAACCGCTGAGCCACCGCTCCAGCCCCCTTAGCAAAAAAAAAAATTAAAAAAAAAAAAGTCAGCCTCAGCAACTTAGCAAGTCCCCGAGCAACTTGCAAAACCACGTCTCAAAAAAAAAAAAAAAATAAAAAAAAGAAGGGATGTGGTTCAGTGGTTAAGTGCCCTCGATTCCTCCCTGGTACCAAAAAGAAAAGAAAATTATTTGGTCTTAAAAAGAATGAGGTCGGGGCTGGAGCAGTGGCTTGGCTGTTAATTCGCTTGCCTGGCATGCACGAGTACACGGGTTCAAACCCCAGCACCCACGTACACAAATAAATGTTGGAGCAACAAAAGCCATGTGTAAAATTTAATGAAAATTGATTCTCTCTCTCTCTCTCTCTCACTGTCCTCTCTTAAAAAAAAAAAATGAGGTTGGGGCTGGATCGGTGCTCAGCAGTTACAGCGCTTGTCGGGCATGCATAAGTATATGAGCTCAAACCCCAGCGCCGCGTACACAAAGAAGTGTCAGAGCAATGGAGGCCACATGAAAAACTAAAAATTGATTCTTTCTCTCTCTCTCTCTCACTGTCCCTCTCTCTTTAAAAAAAAAAAAAAAAGAATGAGGTCTGTCTCATAGTAATAAACAATTGGGGGGATGTAGGCCCTGCCACTGGGTTCAATCCTCAGTACCACCAAAAAAAAAAAAAGCGGGCATTAAGTACTGATACTGCTTCAACACGGGTGAACCTTGAAAACACGCTAAATGAAGGAAGAGGGCACA
>PVKS010001116.1:0-116698 GCA_004027875.1 Aplodontia rufa | reverse complement strand
GTAAATTGTAATCCAAAAAGCTGTAAATGAGAAGTGCGACCCCTGGGCAGGGGTTGGGGGTTAGGAGTGACCAGTTTCTAGTACAGGTCTGTCCCTTAATCTGCGGTGGTTACTTTATGAAAATTCATCAGCCCATGACAATCGAAGTTGTCCCTGAATGATACATTTTGACACTCTGTTTAATTTATTTATACAGAGGATCGAACCTAGGGATGCTTAACCACTGAACCACATTCCCAGCCCTTTCTTAATTTTTAATTACTTTATTATTTTTACTTTTATTTTATTTTATTTATTTACTTTATTATTTATTTATTTTTATTTATTTTAAAGAGAGAGAGGGATTGTGAGAGAGAGAGAGAATTGATTTCACTCAGTTTTTCATGTGGTTTTTGTTGCTCTGACACTTTATTATGTATACTGTACTGGGGTTTGAACCCACAACCTATGGGCCATGGCTCCAGCCCCCTTTTTTATTTTTTTATTTTGAGGCAGGGCCTCGCTAAGGTTGCTGAGGCTGGCTTTGAACTTGTGATCCTCCTGCCTCTGCCTCCCAGGCCTCTGGGATTACAGGCGTGTGCCGCCACACCCACCTTTTTATTTTTTGGTTCTGGGGATTGAACCCAGGAGCTCTTTACCACAAAGCTAACCCCCAGCCCTTTTAAGTTTTTATTTTGAGACAAGGTCTCACTGAATTGCTTGAGGCCTTGCTAAATTGTTGAGACAGGCCTCAAACTTGCAATCATCCTGCCTCAGCCTCCCAAGATGCTGGTATGAGAGGTGTACACCACTGGATCCAGTAAAATATTCACTTTTTAAATACTGATGAGCACTAACAGGGCCCTTGCTTTACTGTAACCCTGGCTCTGATATATAGGGTCAAGAATTTGGGGAGCAACCCCAAAGAATACACTGACCCCTGCTTCCCGTCAGGCCCCATCAGGACTCAGTGGTCCCCACCATTCCTACTCCTGCTTTGCAGCCCTCCCTCTGTAGGTTTGCCTGTTCTTCCACAAAACCCTTCATAGTTCTTGTCCCATGTTACAGATAAAGAAACGGAGGCCCGGTGAGCTGGCCTTGGGCGAGCAGCTCTTGCTTTTTGTTTGGCCTTTCTGAACCTCGGTGTCCTCATCTGTAAGATGGTTGTTGGAAGCAGTAACGATGCAACAGCTGGCAGCCCCCAGCTGTTCCTGACACCCAGTGGGAGCTCAACAAGCATTGGATCCTTTCCCCACACCCCTCCCCAAAGCCCTGCTCAGCTTCCCTTGAAACCTTTCAGAATCTCACACCTGCGTTTGGTGGCATTCTGGTCTACAGTCATTCCATGCCAGGATCTGTCTTGGGCACTGGGGATCTAGAAATAAGAAGTGTCCACCCGGGCGCCATTCCAGAGGGCAGACTCCCGGATGAACAATAAGCAGGAAGTCTGTGCTGCTGGGCGGCGGTAGAGGGGACCATTCCAGGCAGGGGGACAGGCTCACCCCAACCTGCCCCCCCTTTTCCTGCCCTTCTGCCCCTGGGGGGGGTTGTGACCTGGAGAACAAGGCCCCAGCATCCAAGTGCTGGCACAGGAGGGATGGCCCCACTCACAGGGCTCCAGCTCCATGCCCTGCATGTGGGTCCCAAGTCTCCATCCAGCCTGAACCCCCACGTGCTTTTGGCCTAGTTATTTTTTTTTTTCTTTTAAAAGAGAGGGACAGTGAAAAAGAGAATCTTATTTAGTTTTCCACATGGCTTTCGTTGCTCTGACACTTCATTGTGTACGGGGTGCTGGGATTTGAACCCCTGTCCTTGTGCATGCCAAGCAAGCGCCACCACGCCAGCCCCCATTTGGCCCCGTTCTAATGCTAAAATTGAAACTCAGAATCCATGGGTTTTCCAGGGAAGCAAGAGTCGCCTGTGCTTGGACTTTTCAGAACCATACCCAGCCCTGTCCCCAAGAGGCACACCCACACCCTGGGGGTCCTGTGAACACAGGGACCTTCTTCCAAATATCAAAACGAAGCCTGGGCAATGTTTGTTTGAGTATTAACTTATTCATCTCAGGGTTTGAAACAAATTTTAGCAGACTGTTTTTTAGAGCAGTTTAAGTTCACAGCAAAACTGAACAGGACGCACCTTTGTACTTTCCATATACCCTTGTCCCCAATGCAGAGCCTCCCCTGCACCAGCCTGGGACACTGGGGACCAGTGACACCTTATAACCACCCACAGTTCAAGTTCACATTGAGGGGGGGTCCCTCGTGGCATGATGCTTTCTGAGGGTGATACACAGTGTCAGAGTCCCTGCCATAAATCCCTCCTGTTTTCAGTAGCAGCCTTACTGGGGCTTTCAAGTGCACAGTCCGATCCAGTTTGATGCACGGGTACAGTCCTGCCAGCACAGGGCTGCAGGACAGTGACCTATTCAGTCCTCCAAGAGTTTCCCTGTGCCCCCTGGTGATTCCTTCCTCCTGCCGCCCCACCTTCCCCACACCTCTTCTGCACTGATCCGCTCTCTCCCTCCAGATGAGCTTGCATTTTCTACCATTTCTCATAAACAGATTCCTTCGGTGTCTTACAAGTGTGTTCTCACTGGGCACAATTATCCTGTGATTCCCCCACGTGGCACTGGGTACAGATGGCTCATCCCTTTTGCCTGCTGTGTAGCCTTCCATTGTGATAGCACTGTGCCTAGCTCAGGGCTGTGACAGACAAAACTGCCTCATTCCTTCCCTTGCAGGTCTTGGGTGAATGTGGGGCTGAGTGGTGAGCGCTCCTCGCTCGCAGGGAGAACAGAATGCGTAGGAAGTTGAGAAGTACGTGTTTGTAGATTCACTGTGAATCTCTCTTCTGTTTTTACTTTATGTTAGAGAAAGTGGATCTCCTGGCTGATTGGGGCATTGGACTGTTTTTTTTTCTTTTGCATTAGTGGGGATGGAACAGGGGTGCTGTACCACTGAGCTACACCCCCAGCCCTTTTATTTCGAGACAGGGGATCACTGAGTTGCCCCGGGTGGCCTGGAGCCCGCGATCCTCCTGCCTGGGCCTCGGAGGCGCTGGGCTTGCAGGCGTGCGCCTCGGAGCCGGGCAGTACTGAATGGTTTCATGTGCGTGACCGAGGATGTGCATTTGCGTGATCCCATTCTGGGATAATAACGGGCCCACTGCCAAACGTATCTTAGAGAAAGTGGATCTCCCGGCTGACAGCCTGAGAAGCTGGGGTCGGGTTTGGCAGAGAGCAGCAGAAGCCACCAAGTCCACAAGTGGGCGGGCGGTGCTGGGAAAGGCCCGGGGGGCGCGGCGGCCCACACTCCGCTGGGTCAGATGGGCCACTTTTCCCTGCGGAGCCGCTGGGGTTTTCACTCGGTGGCACACCTTGCAGAGTTTCCTGTTCTTTCTCATTCTTTGATCGTTCTGAGAAGTCAGTTTACACCTCCTGGCGAGTGGGGTGCCGAGGGCCGGGTCCAACCACGTTGATTCAGGGGCACAGGCTCCGGGGGACAGGTGGCAGGTGGGGGTACTCCACCGGGGCACCTCTCCGCTCTGCACCCAGCTTCTTCATCCGTAAGTGGGGCCATGTCAGAGCCCACCCCAGTAAGTTGGCCATGCAGTGGCAATACGGGGGTGCGGAATGCCTAACACCTGGCCCAAACCCACCCTTGCCTTCTCCAACGCTTCCTGCTGAAATCTAGTGCGGCTCTGGAGCGTCCACAGCTACCAAGTTCTGTGGCACCTAGATATGGGCACCCTTCGCACACAGTTTAGGTCGCACTTGGGGCCAGGTACATATTCAGGCCCAAAGTCTCCATCGCAATCCTGAAGTTAGTGTCCCATTCTCCAGATGGGGAAAAGAAGTTCAGAGTGGCTGACTCCAAACCTCAGAAGGCAAAAGCAATAACTGTTTGTACCAGGAATTGAACCTGGGCCCAAGTGGCACATCAAAGTGCCACCTCACAGGCCTTTTAGGATAAGGCCCCCTCCCAGGGGACATGGCTCCATCCAGGTTCTCAGAGAGCAGGGTGGCTGGGCCCTGCGGCTCTGGACACACCTGCTTCTCCAGCCAGGTGCCTGGGTGTCTGATGGGCCAAGTCCTTCAGGAGGTCACGGCACTCGGCCCCCCAGCCACTGGGCCTCTGAGTAGTAGCCCCCTGGCCAGCAGGGTGTCGCAGGACCTTTGCCTGAGCAGATCCCTCTGCCTGCGACTCCTCTGCCCCATCTTCCCACCCTGCCTGCTCTCCTCCCAGCTCCCCAAGCCCTGAACCCAGGGTGGTGCCCCCCCACAGTCTGTCCCACCACCCACTCCTGAGCAGGAGCAGCAGAGGGAGGCTCTGGGGGCAGCACCGCCCTCCCCACGCAGGAGAGGGGTGCTCCTCCCAGCCTCCCCAGCCCCATGCATTGTGCAATCGTTACAGTTACAGCTCATTTCTCTGGATTCTTCTTTTCCGTATCATCTCACATCCTCCCCGCCCAAGCTGGGCCCTTCTGGGAAGACAGAGTGGGAAGGGAAAAAACATGTCCCATCTCCTTTTTCCCTTAAACAATCCCAGCTGTAGATTCTTCCTTAATGCATAGTCCAGAGAGGGTAAGGTGCCTGAGTCACACAGCAGGAGAGTGACCAAGTGGCCCCCCCAGGAACCTCAGCTGTTCCATTTCTGAGAAGGCCTGCTCCTACCCTGGCCTTCGTGATTCTGCTAATGGATTACGGTCTTGGTTTGCTCTTGTTGATAGCTCACTGAAAGCTTTGTGCGTGCCAGGCATGGAGCCCTTTCATATTTTCATATTCACTTCGCCATCTTGAGTGAGCACCTATTTTGTGCCAGGCACTGGGCCAAGTACCTGAGAGACAGCTACGAACAAAACTGAGATTTCCGTCCTCACAGGGAGGACGTTATAGGCGCAACAATGATCAACTCAATTACCATGCGCAGTTCATTCCAGACAAGAAAATGTTGCTATAACTGAACCAGGGCTGGGGGGGGGGGTCATACTTACCTAGCATGCGTGAGGCCCTGGGTTCAAGACCCAGCACGGTGAAAAAATAAACTTGAACCAGGGGATAGGATAGAGGGACCAGCTCCTCTCAACAAGGGAGCCAGGGGAGCCCTCCAGGGCAGGTGGGGAGGGAGCCAAGGACTGGACAGTGAAAATGAGCTTGAGACTTTTTTTTTTTTAAAGAGAGAGGGACAGTGAGAGAGACAGAGAAAGAGAGCAACAACTTTATTTAGTCTTTCACAAGGCCTTAGTTGCTCCAACACTTAGTTGTGTACGTGGTGCTGGGGTTTGAACCCAGGTACTCGTGCTTGCCAAGCAAGTGCAGAAATCGCTAAGCCACCGCTGCAGCCCCAGCTTGAGACATTTGAGGGAACAGCATCCCAGGTGACAGGAACAGCAGGTGCAAAGGCCCAGTGGCTGGAGCGGAGGGGAAAGGAGACCTGTGAGGGATCAGTCCAGGTGGCAAGACCGTCTCACAGAATTCTCTTGACTCTCAGCAGAAGGTAGTACTAAGACCTTCCTTTCAGGGAAGAAAACCGCGGCTCCGGGAGGTGAGGATGCCTGCCCGGGGTCACACTACTGGAGTGGTGGGGTGTATACTGTAACCGGCTGCTTCTTGCAGAAGGGTTAAATTTTACGCAATAGTCAATGAAAACCCCATTACAGATTTCTGAAGAGGGGAGCTGAAAACCAGTTCCAACCCGCCAAGCCTTATTTTGCAGGAGCAAAGGTTAAAAAACAAAAAAAACCCAAAAAACTAGCCCGGCACTGTGGTGCACACCTGCAATCGCCATGCCTAGGGAGGTTGAGGCAGGAGGATCACTAGTTCAAAAGTCAGCCTCCGCAATTCAGTGAGGCCCTAAGCAACTTTGCTAGACTCTCTCAAAATAAAACATGAAAAGGGCTGGGGATGTGTGGCTCAGTGGTTAAGCACCCCTGGGTTCAATCCTTTCAGCCAGACTTGGGGGTGTCAGGTGAGAAAAGGAGTCCTCAACATCAAGGCCAGACTGGGGGAGCCAGCAAAGGCCAGGAGGAAGCCAGGATGAGTCACGGCAGCCTGGTGCTGCCCCCTGGTGGCCATTTCTGGAATGGTCGGGGGCGGAGAGCATCACCCATGGCCGCCCTTTTTTTTTTCTTTTTTGACAGTGAGAGAATCAATTTTATTTAGTTTTTCACGTGGCTTTCGTTGCTCGAACACTTTGCTGTGTACGTGGTGCTGGGGTTTGAACTCGCGTACTCGCGCATGCCAGGCAAGCACCTTCACCGCTGAGCCAGTGCTCCAGCCGCGCCCTCTTTTCACTGGACTTCAACGAACGGCTCAGATCTGCTGTTAGAACCCCAGGTCTGTGTCAGGGTTGGGGGCGGGCATGTCCTCTTCAGAGTCCCTGGAGGAGAAAGAGTCCCCAACTCCCTCCTAAGTTCTATAACCCCAGGCTCTGGGCTGGCATCCAGGCCATTTCAGGTCAAGTGGGCTGGACCAGGTGGACGGAGCACCAGCTCATTCACACCTTGGAGCATCCAACCTCTGACTACCCAGACCCTCCTGACCACGTGGAAGGAAGTCTGGAGGCCTAGCCAGGGCCAGTCAGCCTTGGCCAACTGGGGAGTGGTCCTGCAGATGGGGGCAGATCATGTGGATCGAGTATAATTTTGCCCACGAATACTACAATGCTGTGTTACAGCGTTATTTAAACGGGTCTTCTCTGTGCGGATTTGTCCTCAGACAACAGGTTCAATTCCTGTTTGCTTTCCATCTTTAGAAATGCTTATTTCCTTTTTTGTTTGTTTAAGTCCATGTCCCCTCCCAATTTTATTGCAAAAATACACAAACGAACAGAAAAGCTGAAATCCTTGTGAACATTTGCATTCTGGGCACCAGAATTCTACCCTTGTCAGTTTTCTGGTACACTGTCCCCTGGTATCCAAGGGTGTTCAAATCCTTGTAGAAGACGGCACATTTGCATATGGCCTTTGCACGTCCCCCCATGCTTTAAATCACTTCTAGATTGCTTGTGTGTATCGCACCAGGAAGGGAAGCCAGAGCTTCAGGCATGCCAGGCAAAGCTCTACGCTGAGCTACATCCTCAGTCCTCTAGATGACTTGCAATAACAAATGCACCGTAAATGCTATTAAGTAGATGTGCATGGGCAATGCAGACCCAATTTTTTTTTTTATTTTCCATCCATGGTTGGTTGAATCCACCAGGGCATAATCTGACGATATGAGGGCCGATCTATTTCCTTTTGCACATACCCATCTTATCCACTTCTCCATCTACTTGTTGACCAATTTAAAAATAAGTTGCAGCACAGCGTATGCACACCTGTAATCCCAGGGACTCAGGAGGCTGAGGCAGGAGGATCCCAAATCTGAGGCCAGTCTCTGCAACTTAGCAAGGCCCTGTCCCAAAAAATAAATAAATAAAGAGGACTGGGGATGAACTCAGAGATAAAGTGCCGGTGGGTTCAACCCCCAGTACCAAAAGAAGTTAAAAAATAAGTTGCCCATACCCGTATACTTTATTCTTAAATGCTCAGTTTGCCTATGGATTGAGGTCAGTCTTTATTTACAGGTCACTTTTAGATAACTTGTACATACAACAAAATGCATGTCTTATGTTGCACCTTTCCCTGAGTTTTGACAGAGCGCAAGCTGTGTCTCCATCACATCCCTCCAGAGAGCTCCCTCCCCTCCCTGACCCCCAGCCCCACAGCTTGCTCCGTTCTAGGTTAGTGGTGTCTTCTCTGGAAGGCTGTGTAAGTGGAATCGCACGGACGCGCTATATGCGCTCACTGTGAATCTGCTTTCACCCAGGAGAACGGATTCGTGGTTCATCCAGCTGCTGCCGCAGTACTTCTTTGTATTCCTGAGTACTGTTCTAAGCATCCGAACGCACCATGACCCACTCTCCGGTTTACAGACACCAGAGCTGTTTCCAGCCGGGCTGTTATGAATAAAACTGCTGCAAACACCCACCTACTCTTTCTCTTGCATAAACACCCAGGAGCACAGTGTGGGAGTCACGGAGTGGATGTACGTTTCCTTTTGTTGTTGTTGTTTTAAAGAGAGAGGGGCAGTGAGAGAGAAAGAGAATCAGTTTTAGTTTTTCACGTGGCTTTCGTTGCTCTGATGTTGCTGTGTACATGGTGCCGGGGTTTGAACACACGTCCCTGCACGCGCCAGGCAAGCGCAGTAACCGCTGAGGCACTGCTCCAGCCCCGTATGTTTCATTTTATAAGAAACGTCTAGTCCTTTGTGTAACCCCACCCACAATACATGATGAGAGTTTTGGGGCTTGACATCTCTGCCAAAATTTCATGTTGTCAATCTTTGAAAACTTTAATCATTCAGTTGGGCCAGTTTGATGAGATTTGAGAAATGAATATACCTATAGAATTATGATAGAATATTTCCTTTTTTTTTTTAAGACAGTTTTAAAAAGAGGGCTCAGGAGGCTGAGGCAGGAGGATGGCAAGTTCAAAGCCAGCCTCAGCAACTTAGCAAGATCCTGTCTCAAAACAAAAAAGAATTGGGGATGTGGCTTAGCGGTTAAATTCCCAGTACCAAAAATAAAAAGAAACTTAAAAGAGTATTTCCTTTATTCTACAAAATTCTCTTCTACTCTTTGCTTCGACCCTCCACTTCCCTACACACACACACACAGGCACCCACCGTTCTGTCTTCTAACCCTATGGCTTAGCTTGGCCTGCAGAACTGGACATAGATGGGTCATGGGGAATGTATTCCTCTCGGGCAGGGCTCTTCTGCGCAATCATGCTGAGATGCACACATGCTGTGAGTGTGTCAGAAGCTCACTCCTATCACCACTGAGCAAGGTTCCACTGTGTGAATATCCACTTGTTCATCTGCTCACCTGTCAAGAGATGCTGGGGTGAGCGCCAGGCCGTGGTAACCAAGGCGATGGTGGAGGAAGCTGGCCCCCACCTCTCCAGTCTTAGGACAGAAGGACAGCAGGTGACCCTGGTTGTAAAGCAAATGTCCACATGAACATCTGGGGAAGCCCCTGCGCGGTGGGCAGCAGCCCAGCCTGTGCTCCCCAGCTTGCAGGGCGTAGTGTGGCTTGCTGCCTTCAAGGAATGCATGGATAGTAGTGTCCCCAATCTGTTGAGTCCTCCACGTTCTTTCCTTGGGATTGCTAACAGTAACGCTTGGGGCGTTTACAGCCCTGGGCTTGAACAACACAGGTCTGGTTTGTTTCTAAATTTTGCTTTTCGTACAGCTGCTATGAATCATCTCATGCAGGTCTCTTTGTGGGCATATGTTTTTATTCTTCCTAGTAAAAACCTGCATGTGGGGGCTGGAGCCGTGGCTCTGCAGTTACGGCGCTTGCCTGGCACGCGTGAGTACGCGATTTCAAACTCCAGCACCACGAATGTAGCAAAGTCTCAGAGTAACAAAAGCCACTTGAAAAACTAAATAGTTTCTTTAAAAACAAAACCAAACAAAAATAAAAACAAGCCGCACATGGAATTGATGGGTCCCAGGGAGACTGAAAAGAAGCCTCTTGCAAAGCGTTGCGCAATTTCACGCTCCCACCGGAAGTGTCCCACGTTTTCGCCAGCACTTGGGATTCTCTGCCATTTTAAATTTAAACGTTCCGTGGTGACTACTTTTTCTTTTTTCTTTCTTTCCTTCCTTTTCTTTTCCTCTTCTCCTGCCTTCCTTTTCTTTCTGGTTCATTTTTTTGGGATTAAACCCAAGGGTACTCTACCACTGAGCTAAGTATACATCTCCAGCCCTTTATTAGGGACAGTCTCTGTTTCCCAGGTGCCTTCAAACTTATAATCCTCATGCTCCAGCCTCCCGAGCCGCTGAGATGGCAGCCATGCCCCGTGGCCTGCATGGTGTCTGGAGCTTGAATTTGCGGATCTTGGATGGCTGGTGATGCTGAACATCTCCCCCTGTGCCCGTTGGCCATTCATATAGCCAGGTCTTTTGCCCATATTGAAATGTATTATTATTTTGCTGTACTGGGGATTGAACCCAGAGGCACTTTAACCACCGAATCACATCCCCAGTCCTCACCCCCACTCCTTTTCTGAGACAGGGTCTAAGTTGATGAGGCTGATCTTGAACTTGTGATCCTCCTTCCTCAGCCTCCCAAGTATCTGGGACTACAGGCATGCACCACCACAACCAGTTTTAAAACACCTTTTACTACCAGGTTGAAGAGTTCTTTCATATTCCAGATATCTTTCCCCTTTCAGCCCCTCATGCACCTCGGTTTCTGATAAATGCAGCTTTTCAAGTATCTTACTGTCTGTGCTTCACACCTGAGTGAGAAGTCCTGGTGCACACCCACACGGGCTTTCTCGTGTTTTCCATGTTGCTTTCCTTTTACTTCCTTTCTAATTAGTAAAAATAATGGCATGAGGGGCTGGAGTGGTGGCTCAGCGGCACAGCACTTGCCTGGCATGCCTGAGGACCTGGGTTTGAACCCCAGCACTACACACAATTGAGTGTCAGAGAAACAAAGACCAGATGAAAAAATAAATTGATTCTCTCTGCTTAAAAATAGATAATGGCATGGCTCCCAAAACTAGAAAACGAGGTGTACAGAGGTCTCACTTCCATCTCTGTGTCCTTTGTTCCTTGCTTCTTACAACATAGCCACTCTTATTCCTTCATTTACTTTATATGTCTCCATAAGCACTATAATCACCTACACGTATTACATACATATATGTGTGTATTTCTTATCTCCATTTTTTTTTTTTTTGGTACTGGGGGTTGAATCCAGAGGCACTTAGCCACTGAGCCACATCCCTAGCCCCTTTTTGTTCTTCGAGAAAGGGCCTTGCTGAGTTGCTGAGGCTGGCCTTAAACTTGGGATCCTCCTGCCTCAGCCTCCCAAGCCGCTGGGATCACAGGCGTGCACCATGGTGCCAGCTCCGTTTTTCTGACACTATTTCCTGGAGATGCTGCTCCACAGAGCTCTCTGGACACTCTCCTCCTTTCCTTTCTTTCTGGCCCCATCGGTGCCCTGTCCCCTCCCCCTCCCCCTCCTCTTCCTCTTCCTGCAGAGCACTGAGCAGCTTTGAGCCTCCGTTACTTTGGCACATTCCAGGGATGGATTTCTAGAAAGAGTGTTGCCAACGAAAGGGCCATGCCTGTGTCTCTGCCAGGTGTCTCCAAATCCACCCTCATCAACTGCATGACAAGCCTGGTCCCTGAGACTTGCCATAGCTGTTGGCTTCTGCTGACCTAACAGTCCTCCTCGGATGTCCCCGGATGTGCCCTGGTGTCAGAAGCCCTGCAGCATCCTGAGGTCACATCAGATCCTTAACAGCTGTCCTCGAAGAGGACACCTGCTGTCACAGGGAGCTTCTCCTCTGGGCCACTCCACAGCCATCCTCCTTATATTATTTTACACTTTTTCAGTACTGGGGACTGAACTCAGGGAACTCTACCACTGGGCTACATCCTTGGCCTTGCTAAGTTGCCCAGACTGGCCTTGACCTTGAGATCCTCCTGCCTTAGCCTCCCGAGTCACTGCAGTTACAGACCTGCACCCAGCTCAACTCATTTTAAACTGAGAGTTGCTGGGGCACATCTGGGTCGCGTCCCTTGGAGTCTCAAGAGTCCTGTGGCGTGCATTGTGGATGGCCTGTGGCCCCATCTCCCCATCATGAGTTCCGCACAGGAGGGCTAGTGCCGCAGGAGTCACGTTCTCCAGGCTCCAGGGGTCCTCCCCCACCGTGGGGGCACTGGTCACTGAGCCTGTGGGTGGTCCCCACACCTCTGCAGGAAGTGGGTCAACACCACAGCCTCTTGGAGACATCATAATAGCAGGGCAGCTGGGGAGCCTTCACTCTTCTCCTGCCTGCCTCTGGCTGCCAGGCCTCGCCATGGGTACTCCTCGGGACAAGCCCTTGGCCGCGCAGAGCTCGGAATCCCAGGTCACCAGGACACCAGGACACAGGACTGCCCCGTCACCAAAATGGAACTATCCCCAGGGTGAGGGGGCCGGAGGCTGGGAGTGGCCAGGGAGAGGTGGACAGTGAGGCCCCAGGGAAGCAGGAGGGGCATGTGGGCCACCTTGCTGAGCCAGGGCTGATTCCAGTCCTCACCACCTTCCTCCCAGTGACCCAACGGGGACAATGGGCAGGTGGGGCCTCTGACCTCACTCACCCTCTCTGAGTGTCCAGCAGGACTAATGGCTGCCCCGCATCAGAGACCACCTTCCCCTCACCCATGGGGAAGGGGCACTGGGCTGGGGGTGCAGGGAGAGGCTCCAAGTCGCCTCTCATTTGGACATCCCTGCGGGCATCAGCAGTGGTTGACAGGACCAAAAGGGGCCAGCGAGGGCCAGGCATTGCTAACAGCTCAGACCAGAGTGACACCCGGCTGGCAGCCCTGGCCAGCGGCTTCAATTCTGGCCCTCATCTTCCTGAGATGGGCATCGAAACCAGCCCTGGGCAGGGAGGCCAGGAGCCCTGGTGGCTACGTACCTCCTCCTGTCCTCAGAGTGGAGACTGTGTGGGAGCAGTGGGTAGGGGCTTTTGATGGCCCCCACTCTGGGAGGAGGCTCCTGTGAAGAGATCCCAGGAGCCCACCACCTCCAGCCTCCAGGCTCTCTTCTTGGGAGGGGCAGGAGGGGCTGGAGGTAGAGAGGAAGCCCAGGTCCCCGGACGAGCATGAGCTCCACGGCAGGGATCAGGAAGCAGCACAGGGATCCCCTTGGTCCACACGCAATCAGGAGGCTTCCCTCTCCTGGACCACACCAGGGATCCAGGATGTGCCTGTCTCCAGGGCCCGTGTGGCGCTCCCCTCTGGCAAGGGTGGCAAGGGAGGCCAGGTGTGAGCAGATGCACCGGCGGGGATGCCCACACACTAGGAGAGGCAGAGTGGAGGGCAGGACCAGGCCCCCTCCCTCCAGGCCTGGAATGGGTGCCAGGAGGCTGGCGGCAGGGTTGGCCCAGCCCAGGCAGCTGATGGTGCTTTTCCATCCTCTCTCAAGAGCCACCGCCTCCTTACTATCCTCCCATGGGAGACACACGCCCTTCAATGCAAGTCACAGGTAGGTGCCCAGCGCCTGTCACCTCCTCTCCTCGCCAAGACCGCTTGGGCAGTAGCTGCAGCAGAGAGTCCTGCTCCCTGCCCAGGCCCGTGGCCCTACAGCTGGCCAGGGCCTCTCTCCCACGGGCTGCTCTATTGTCAAAGGCTCTGAAGCGTCACTCTCCAATGTGAGGTCATTAGTGCAGGGGCCTGGCATTCAGTAGCTGCTCAGGAGATGCTTGTAAACTCCCTGCAAGCACATCACCACCACCCAGGCTCGCAGAGGAGAGCACAGCACCCCCAGTGGGGCCTGGGCTTTGGGATTCTACATACTTCCGGAGCACCCCAAAGAACTGTCGGGTTGGACTGTGTCAGCTTCGTGTAGCTGCAACAAAGCACCTAAGACAATTCATGCACGAAGAGGAAAGGTTTGTTTGGGCTCACAGCTCTGGAAGGTTCAGCCCATGGCCGGCCAGCCCCACTGCTTTGGGTCTCCCTTGGAGCCGGATGCCAGTGACAGAGTGAATGTAGGAGCAAACACTTCCATAGGAGCTAGGCAGCAGAGAGTGCCGGTCCCTTGGAGGGCATGCCTAGTGACCTAAGGCCTAGGCCCTGCCTCCACAAGGTCCACAGCATCTCCCAATAGGGCCACCCTGGGCACCAAGCCTTGAAGGACCTTTGAGGGACACTCACCAGAGCACCTCAGACAGCAAATTCCCAGGGGGCTGCCTCAGATACCTCACTATTGGAAAGCGCCCTGACAGCCCCCAGGTCACGGGATCCTCACTGCTCACACTTCTAGCTTCCTGCCGATTGGGGGCACACGGCACTCCCCTCTTCAAATGCCAGAGGCAGCTCACTCTGGCAGGGGGTTCATCCGGACCTGCCCAGGCTCTGCGCCAGGACACTACAAAGCACCTGAAGCCTTTTGCTCTCGCTCACGGTCGTTTGGGGAGTCATTTTGTGGCACTGGGGGCTTGGCCTGACGTCCCATGCGTGCCGGGCAAGCGCTGCACCACGGAGCTGCACCTTGGGTTCCTGGAGGTGTTGTGACAAATCCAGCCACCAAATAAGAACCCCAGAGGGCGGCAACGCAAAGGCGCTAAGCGTGCCTTGCCTGTCCAGCTGTGCAGTTCACGGGCACAGTGCTGAGGGGCCAGCCAGCAGGCCAGAGGGAGGGCGGGCTCTTTTCCCACGGTTGCTTTAGCCAGCAGGGCCTGGGGACTCTGGCTAGCCCAGCGGGTGGAGGAACACAGGCCTGCTACTGGGGTGTGCTGGGAACTAGCGTAATGGAAGAGCCTCCGTTAAGCACAGAGGTGCCCACCGAACTCCCTGGAGCCTGTCCCCATCTTGGCCTGGGGTTCTTGACCCAGTGAGGCCCCAGGGCTGATAGGCAGGTGCATAATGGGAGCGGGGCCCATTCAGGTGGACGTGGGTGCTTAATGACCACCGAGAACCACCAAAAGACGAGGCCAGGCTGGGGTGGACACAGGTGGGGCTCAGAGGGCGGGTCTGACGCACCTCCCACCCCCCAGGCATGTATCGCACCATGCCCAGGATTGCGACTTCCTTGCCGATGCAGACTGTGTGTCCCTACTGCGGCAACTACATCATCACGGTGACTTCCCCTGTCCCAGGACTCCTCACCTGGCTGCTGTGCACTGGCCTCTTGGTGTTCGGGTGAGTGGCTGGCCCTGAGCCTCCTTGCAGTGGGTCCCTCCTGGGTGAGGGTGCTGGCATCTCACAGCCGGGTGGGTGGCAGAGGGAGAAGACAGGCAGGGATGTCCCGAAGTCGGCCACTGACTGCGCTCAGAGCTGGCGCCGACCCTCCGCGTGCCTTGGTGAGATGATGTGGGGCCATGCCTGCCGAGCGGGGGTCCCAGCAGGCACTCACTGCTGTCACCTCCATCCAGAAACCCTGGCCTGTGGGCTCACAGGCAGCTTGTAAGAGCCAGGGCAAGGTCAGCAAGGGCTGGGGCTGCAGACTCACAGCGCCTGCCCGCACGGCTGCAGGTGCTTCCTGGGCTGCTGCTTCCTGCCCTTCTGCGTGACCAGCCTGATGGACGTGAGCCACTCCTGCCCCGTGTGCCAGCGCGAGCTCTTCCACTATCACCGCCTGTGACTCCCCGCCCCCCTGGAAATAAACGCTGCTGACACTCCTGGCGTATGTATGAGGCCACCACCGTCCTCTGCCCTACGTAGAGCGGGAGTGGCCTCTGAGAAGCCCTACCACCTCCCGCTCCATGCCACCGGCTGAAGCCACCTCTCTGGCAACACTGTCCCTCCCTCTCCCACATCCAGAATCATCCCGTCCCCACCTGGCAGAGCAGTGACCTGCTGCTAACCCCAACCCCGCGGGCCCCTCCCCACTTCCTACCTGCCTGGATGTCCGCAGCCTTGAGCACCACTCTGCCTGTCCTCCGGCCCCTCCTGTCGGCTTCCCCAGCCTGCCCTGGCCTCTCCTCCCATCCGCTCCTGCACCCACAGCCTTCTCTCCTGGATGCTTCAGACACCTGCAAAGCCAACAGGTCTCAGGCCTCCTGCCAACACCTGCGGGACAGCCCCCCCCCCCCCGTCACCTTTTCCTCCATGGAGGAGGCACAATGGGCCTCCTGCTCCCGTCTGTCCTTCCCTTCCCCTGTCACCAGCAACCAGTGACTGCAATGTGGGCAAGAATTAGTCACTCCAATTCAGGTGATGCCAGACGCCTGCCCAGAACCTGCCACCTCACACCAAGTTGGAGTTCTTCAAGCAGTGGCACCTGAGGTCACCCATGAGCTGGTTCTGCCTCCCTCCATCACTCCAGCCAGTCAGAACCAAGTGCTGCATGCACACCGCCCACCACCTGTGCCCCCAGTGCCTCCCTGCCGCCCACCACCCCGTCACTCTCCTCAGAACCATGGGCCGCTGAATCAATCAGCACCCCCAGAACTCAGCAGGGATGACTGAAGGTTTATGGAAGCTAGGAGGGTACAAATCTCCCCAGGTTCCCAGCCAGGCTCCCATCCCAGCCTTTCTGCACTGCCTCACGTTGACTTATGAATGGGCATTTCTGGGTGAAACGAGGCCTGGGGACCAGGACAGAAGGCAGGTGGGGTAAAGGAAGTACCAAAGTCAGACTGGCAGATGTTTGGGTTTTGTGTTCCACTCACCATCTTCTCAGTTAAGGTGGATTTCAGAGAGAAGTGAGGGGAGAATGGGGGCGATGGGGGGCACAGGACACTGGGTGGGCTTTGCCCACTCCTTCCCCGGAAGGCAGTATTGCCCCAGGCTGCTCAGGCAGAAGCAGGGGCCTGAGGGCTGCGTTTTCAAATCCAGAAACCAAAAGTAACTCAGGTCTGCCCAGGATGCCTGCATCTAGTTAAGGGTACAGGGGAGGGAGAGTGGGTGCGGAGTAGGCAGAGCTTCCAGGCTGGAGGCCCCAGGAGCCACAGCAACCAGAGGGAAGGACAAGCAGATTTCCCCACCTGGGAAGCCCCTGACAGCTGCCCTTCTCCCACTCTCCTGGGAGAACTAAGAGTTCTCCACGGGACCCAGCACCAGCTTCCACATCCAAACAGGTCTGTTCCAATTGGGTCTTTAGGTGAAGCTTCAGAAAATCCAGGCACCCAGGGACCTTGGTGAATGCCTGAAACTCAGAGGCAACCTCTGATTTGCCACAGGTGAGGACCCGGGGCCAAGTCTGCATGCACCCCGAGACAGAAGGCTCCGGCGACAGGATGGGCAGTGTTGGGTCCCAGGGAGGCTGCAGGGTCTCCGACAGGATGAGGGCTGCACCACCCAGCTTCCATGGTCCAGAGCGAAAGCCTTTGTCTTGGGACTTGGTGGCTGGTCCTGCAGAGGGTCCCAGGTTGCAGCAGAGTGTGGGCCATGTGGTCCTGCTGGCTAGACCACCCCATTCACCCACAGTGCAGCTCAACTCCCTGATTTTGATACCATGGCTCTCCAAGCAACTTGTTGGCTTTGCCCTGTGGACTCCTAGGCAGGTCCATAGACACGTGTGTCTATCCCAGGCTCCTCCGAGAGCAACATCCACAGGCCCTGTTCTCCACACGCGGGCTGCGGTTGTACCAGGCCTCCTGTCTCAGGACAGCTATCGTGGGAGGCAGGCACGCTGTGCTTCTGGGGCGGCCAGATCTCTGTGCGATTGAAAGGTTCTGCCCAGCAGCCTTTCTTGGCCCCATGAATCAATTCTAGGCCTTTGGGACCGAGACAGCCCAGGGTTAGGAAAACGTCGCTTGTCATTTCTTAAAAAGTGCAAGAGCTCACTTCTTGAATAGACTTCTCCGCATGAGCAGTGGCTCGTCAGGTACGGCGCCTGCCTGGCAGGTGGGTTTGAACTCCAGCAACACATACACAACAGTGCCAGAGCAATGAAAGCCACATGAAACTATGTCACTGTCCCTCTCTCTGAAAATAGCAAATGGACTTTTTCAAGGTGTCTACAGTGCAGGAGTTCAGGGATGATCACAGGAGAGCCAGCCCACCCCACCAGGGGCACACCTGGATCACACTCCTGCCTACACAACTCTTGCCAAGTCCTCGTCCAGGCTGCCCATCCCAACTCCATGGAGGAAGGTGGAAGGCCTGAACCAGTTTCCACCTCCCTACCCAGTGTGGCCGTGGTTCTGCTGGGCCCACACCTAGCTGCAGAGCAGGCTGGGGCCACGTGGGGCCACCGTCACCATCCGCACCCCTAAGGCTGTCCCTGGCCCTCCATGCACAGGGTCAGTGGAGAGCACCAGGTTGAGAGGGCCAGCACCCGGGCCTTACAGATGAGCCTGGTGAAACGAGGGGAGGCGGATGCCAGTTTGGGGTCTGAACACACACCCGCTGTGCACCAGGCAAGGACCAAGCCACCACGAGGCCCAGAAGCCACAGCTGAACTCCACAATGTGGTCCAGTCCCTGGCCTGGTTGATGTGCTCAGTGCTGTCCCAGCCACCCCACCCCCAGAGTGGCCAAAGCCAAGGCAGCTGCCCCACCCTTTATCACAGGACAACAGGGGGGTGCGGCCAGGCAGGGCTCTATCAGCAGCTGCCAGGCCTCACTGGCACAGGGCAGAGGGCACTAAAGAGCCACCAAGGCCAGGCAGGGACCCTGCAGCAGCTTCAGGCTGACGGGGCCCATGAACAGCAGAGGCGGAACCGTGCTTCCCTCCGCCTCCCACCTCCCTACAGAGCCAGGGCTGTAGAAAGGAGCTTGAGTGCACTGAGGGGCGAGGACAGGCAGGAGCCTGACGGGCTGCAGCAGCCCTCAGGTTGGAGCAGTGCTACCCGCCATGGCACCGGCCCCGTGATGAGAATCAGAACCCAAGTTCTGCTTCCTCAGCCAGCTGCACGGCACTGCGGGCCGCTGCCCCGGACAGAGGGCACACTGCGTTCCGCCACTGCAGCAGGTTCTGGACGTTGCTGGGTGACGGAAACGAAGGCCAGGCTGCCGTAATGCCCACAGAGCCTTGGGTACATGCCCTCTCACACGGTATTGGAAGTGTTCATGGCTTTGCTCAGGGGCAAAGTTTTGTTTGGTACTAGGGATGGATCCCAGGGGTGCTTTACCACTGAACTGCATTCCAGCCCATTTTGACACAGGATGTAAGTTGCTTAGGTTGGTCTCAAACTTGTGATCCTCCTGCCTCAGCCTCCCAACCACTGGGATTACTGGTGTGCACATGACGAGACCTGAATGCGTCAAATGTGAAGATGGCCCCTGCCCTGGAACCCAGGAAAGGCCCACAGCAATAAACGTGCTGTCCGGGACAGCGCCACCCACTCTTCAAGCACCCGTGGCTGCTTTCCCACCAGGACAGCACATGTCACATGGCCCCAGATGACAATATTTACTACTGGGCCTTTCATGGTTAGTCCCTCAACCCTGGGTTTAAATCATAAACCCAAACCACATTAAAAAAAAAAAAAAACCCAACCCAACAAAACCACCTGCACGTTTAATTTCAGTTAACTTCAGTTACTTTAATTTCTGTTACTTCTTGCACCTAACAAGGTGGCTGCAAGCCCAAGGGCTGGCTCAGTATTCGGATCTCCATTCACCCCAGACACCACCACTCAGGACATCAGCCCCGCGAGAGGCTGCAAGGAGTGAGGCGAGTGGAGAGGCCGTCCCTGGACTCGCTGGTCTTCCCAGCCACCAGGCCCACAGCATGGAGAGCACAGAGAGCCCTGCCTCCGCGGGTCCCCACCTTGCTGTGTTCTGAAGCCCCAACTCCATGTGAGTCACACCCTTTGGTCCTGGGATGTCAACATTCATGCATAGCAGTCTCTGGTGAGCAACCCTGGACACGTGTCAGCTCAAAGCTCCAAGACAAAGGCTGACAGTATCTGCCCAACACCACCATCTCCAACATGGACTGGCAGGGGAACTGATGGAAGGGACAGACCACCACCTCCACGCACTCCCGATTCAGCACATCACTGCCAAGCACAAGCCCTGGAAAGGGTCCCTGGTGCCAGCGCAGAGGACTGCTGAAGCAGAGGCGTCCACATGCCGTAGAGAGGAGGAGACTCAAGCCAGCCAACGGAAGGCTCTTTACTCTAAATTTGAAAGGCTCCGCTCCCGTCTCCCCAAATCCATTAGGAGCTTGAGCTCCTGATGCCAGAACTGGAAAGATACACACTAAGGGGAGTGTGCGACACTGCCAGGCCTTTGAAAACGCAGCCATGGAACGTGGGTGTGCTGTGCTAACACGGGGACCCGGCCCCAGCAACACCTAGGTGGCCTCCAAGTCAGGCCTCCTCTGCAGGAGGGAAGCAGTCAGGGAAGGGCTGGGCTCCCCTGATGGCCCCAGCGCGGGTCACTGGTCGCAGGCAGCTCCAAGTAGGAAGGCACATGCTTCACAGTGGCACCAAAAAAGCTGCTCCCGAGCCCCATCTCGCCAGACATGCACCCTCCAGAGTGGCAGCCTCCCCACTTCCAGCACCTCCTGCTCAAGTGACTAGCTGGAGCAAGCCTCCTCTCCCCCGAGTCCCCTGCATTCAGACAGAAGAAACATCTCGGGGTAACCTGACAGGGAAGGGTCTCAAGCCAGCTGCAGGGAGAGCAGAAACCTTCCTCCACTTCCACAGCACTGATTTTTATAGAAAATTTTATTCAACATACAACATTTTCCAGCAAAAAGGCAATATACAGGAAGAGTTGGTGTACACTGCTGCTACAGAAACAAAAAAATACTGGAAACGGAGGAAAAATAAGTGTGATTTGCTGATTCTATTTACTGCACTCAAAACTAGACACGCAGCTGGCATTAGCTCCAAAAATAAAAGGAAACAAGGCGGGGGCGGAAATAAAACCACACACAATGAGTATCGACATCCGTGAAATCCACCTGCAGACTCACCCAACGAAAAGACCTGTCCCCGAGGAGAATTGTACATGTCCATTCATTAAATATACAATTTCATTTTTCCTTCTCTTTTATTTTACCCTTTTTACAAAGTCAACAGCTTACTAACCACTAGCGAGCATGCCCTCCTGCCAAAGGCTCCCATCGTTACGCCGTGGGTTCCACGACCACAGGATTCTATTTATAATGTGATTCTTTCACCGGCTCTCATGAGCTGTGGAGATCAGTACGACTGCCGAGAGGCAGCAGAGGAGACCTTAATTGTATTTAATAACGTTCTCAATGGAATAAAAAGACCCAGACGTCTGTCGGGATTGCACTCAGTGCACCCACCTTGCACACGGGCGGCAGAGCAGCGGTGGCTCACGAAGAGACGGAGTTGTTAAGACCCCGGGCAGCTGAGCGGCGCCCGAGGAGGGCCGACAACGCACACACACTGAGGAGAGAGCGCTATTTATTAGGTTGTGAGTTTCTCTGTTTTGCCTTTACAGTTGCACAAAAGGTCATTGAAAGTATAACTGAAGGAGAAGTCGGACAAGCCTGCCCAGACCGTCCAGCCTGTGCAACCAGACACAGCCTAGAGACCTTCTGTCAGTGACACGCGTCCTAGGAGCCTCTTCTCCCCATCACGCTGACAGCTGCCTTGCATTGTGGTTACCATAAAATAACTCTCATTGGCATCCAAGCTTTATAAAAACACCTTCATTTTGCTCAAAAGGGCAGTCAATAGATACAGAGAAGCCAAACTGAACAGCCTCAACAAAATAAAATCAACATCAGCAGCAAATCCTCTTGCTGGAGACTTCGGCTAGAGTACACGTGTACCAAAGCTCTACGGCTGTTAAAAAGGGCACACACCCACGCGCTGTCCCTCGCCTTCAACACACTGGGTAAGGAAGTCAGTTATGGATTTTAATAGCCTTTTCAAGGTAAGTGTAGCGACTCCTCTTTGGGGCTTTGTTGAAGTGGTCGAGCCCTAGCCACGGCCGAGGATGAGACATGTTACCTGTGGGGGAGAGAAAACATGAGACCCAACTGCAACCTAGAGGCCAGTGTGGACCTCCAAACCCATGTGCTACCATCCCCACTGCAGTAGCCCGGACGTGAGCTGCTCCCGCACCCAGAGCAAGGGTGCTCCTGCCAGGAGAGCAGGAGGGCGTCTGGACTGCAGCGCAGGGGAGAGCCAGCTCAGAGCCACCACACCTCGCCCTGATCCTTCCCTCAGCCACCATTCAACCTACAGGAAAGGGCTCTGACCCTTAAAAGCAGCCACAGATCACAGGCTGCTGCTCCTCCCCGAGCTGGAGAGACAACACTGGATGCCAGGGCCGTCCACCTCCCCGCTGCTGCCCAGCAACCGCCCCTTAATGAAAACCCTCCAGGGAGAGGGCTCTTACCAGGCTGCGGCTCAAAGTCTTTCAAATTTACTTCATACTCATCTTCATTAATGTATTGGTGTCGGCCCATCATTACAATTGCAAATTTAAACTAGAAGACAAAAATTAAGACTCCTCCATTATTTCTGCACCCAGGCAAAGCTCCTATCTCTGGCATTACTGGCTAAGTGGCTTCACTGGCCGGGGCTGGCGCGGGCAGCCGCTGCGCTCGCCAGCACCCGGAGCGCACCTTTTCAAACTCCTTTTCCTGGACGTCCAGCAGGCTCTGGATCCGCTTCATCACTTCTCGGAAGCGCTCACCCTGGGAAGGCAAAGTATGGAGTGCTTGCACGCTCACTCACACTGTCCCCATGCCGCACTGCGGCCACCAAAGCAGGGGCCAGATAACAACAGTCGTTCAAAGGCTTCCAGTTCTGACCTTCCCGAGACCCTTACCTGGTGTATCCTCAGCAAGAACGGAATCCCAAACGTCCCAAACACCTCTTTGTGGAAATGCGCCACTGTGATCAGCATCTCGTTTTCCTTATCTATGTCTACCTGGTCCAAAGGAATCTCCTGGGGACACATTTTAAGCAAGAGACCTAAGTGCGGTTACTGCAGAGACACAGCTGTGTTTAAAGTCTAACTTGCTGCTCCCCTGCGCAGGCTCCATCTGCAGTGTGCACCTAGAGCCCCCAATGGGATCGAGGCTGGGTCTGACTCTGGGAGCTGCAAAACCCTGGTCTCCTCTTCCTCTCATTCCTCCACCTTGTGCTGCCTCACCACTGATCACAGATGGAACCCTCCACAACTGTGACACAATAACTCTTCAGCTGCTGAGGATGGTCGCCTCAGGCATCTTGTATAGGAAAGTTAACAGAATCGGAATTTGCCAAAATTCCACAATCTAGCTAGTATGATAAGAATTCAGAAAGAAAAACCGAATCATCTTATTCCAAGTCTCATAGAAATGTCACAGCTCTGAGCTCACTGACCCAACACTTTCTGCCACATGTGCTTAGGGCCCAAATTAAACTCCATTTCTAAGGACAAATCCTGCGGTGTTCCATGCATGAGGTCCCCGAGTCCAGTGCAAAGACAGAGGCAGAATGGTGGGCCAGGAGTCGAGAGGACGCGGGGGCCAGTGTTCAGCAGGGACAGTCGGGGAGATGGGTGGTGGCAAAGGCTGCACAAGGCTGAGCTGTGCTCAAAGGTGACTAGAACGGCAGATCTGCACCATGCATGTGCTCTCGTAAGATGCTTCAAGCTCAGAGAAGAACACTCCGTACATGAACCAAACCAAGGCACCCGTACACACAGCAGCAGATGCCAACCCTGCCCTAACGGAGGGCCCAGGCTTGCTCTGCTGCCCCCAGGAGGACAAATACCTCTATTCGAAATGTTCGACTCGTTGCAGGAGATAAACATTCTAACAGCTCATCTTCTTGATGCACACCAATAATTTTGTAGCTTACAATTTCTAGCAGCCTGAATGAAAGAAACGACAACAGGGGAAGTAAATGCGTACGTGTATAAAAGCGTGTGTGTGTACTCATGTAAAAAACCAAAACTGACTGCTACCACAAACAAGCCCTTTTCAGAAAGAAATGTCTATGAAGCTACTGAAATGTGCCATCTTCTTCCTCCTCCTTTTTTTGGGGGGGTTGTTATTTGTTAAATAAAAGGAGGGGACAGAGGAGGAGGTCCTGAGTCCAATCCATAACCAGCTGGACTTAGCACAGTGGCCACACTGGGTCCAGAGACACAGGCCACACAAGTTATCCAGAATTATGTCAGCTTTTCCCACAAGAAATTTAAGGGAGGCAGAACAAGACGCTTTCTTGCTTAAAATGCTTTTGGAACCAAATAGTCCCAATGGCCAATTTGTCCTTCAAACTGACTATAAAGCAGAGGTAGGAACAGGGCCCAACTCTCAGAAATAAACACTGACTGCCAAACCCAGGGCTTCCTCTAGGCGTGTCGGCCAACAATCCTGACACAAGTTTGAAGTTGGGTCTCGAATACAATCGCGAGATGCCTCTTCCAGGTTCAGTCAATGATTGAACTTAAAACCTACCCTTGGGGCTGGAGCAGCTACGGCACTTGCCTGGCAAGCACGAGGACCCAGGTTCGAACCCCAGCACCACATACACAACTAAGTAGTGGAGAAACAAAGGCCACATGGAAAAATAAATAAAATTGATTCTCTCTTAAAAAACAAGCCTACCCTTACTCTGCGTGGCTTTTCTACCTGCATCTCACTTTTAACTATAGCTAATTAACTTCAGAAAGTGAGGAGGAGAAAATGGCTCATCACAAACACCCCCAAAACACTGCAGCCGGGCTCTGGTGGGGTAGCCCCTTCCACCCTCTGCTCAGGAACTACTTGCCTAAGTCTCCCTGACGCTTTCTCGCCGAGCTCCACGGCCTTCTTACATTCTTCTAACAGGTCCCGGACACAGCCATGCTTGTCTGGATATAGTGTTATTTCCTAAGTGACCACAGGATGATGCAGACACGTTAGACAAACACAGGCGTCTGCTACAGCCATCGACGGGGAACCCTGAGCAGCTGCTCCAGCTCTCCGCCGGCCACCATGGTCTCACTGGCATCCCCACCTGGCGGCCCCTCGCCTGTGAAATCACTCACAGGAGACCACCTGCCAAGGCCTGGGACTAGGCCAGGATTGACCAGAGGTTAGGAAACGCCACCCTGATCAGAAAACGACCCTGTGAGAGACCTGAGAGCCCTGGTCAGCAGAGAGAAGACCACAGTTCAGAGAAAATATCCCCGGCCGACTCTGCGGCTTCAGCGACACGAGTTCTAAAACAAGTGCGGGTGGCTTAAGTCTGTGAGGCCCAGCATTGGCAGAACGGGAAGGGGAATGCTGGTGACCCCCACAGGGATGGACTTTCCAGAAGAAGCCCAGACAGTGGCCAGCAGGTGGCGCCAAGTAGCCTGCATCTGTCAAGTGGGCGGGGAGGGCTCAGCCACACACAGTAGGCTGGGAGATGTGCGATCTGCACACTTGAAGCTGTCCCCTACACGAGAAAGGATGGACAGGCCATCGGCCAACTCTGCCATGAACCCACAGGCCTCAGGAGACCAGAGGGGAGGCGGGAGGCAGGAGGCAGGAGCCTCACCCAGCCTGGGGCCCAGGGAGTGCCCTTCTTTTGCATTTCAGTTCTCAAGGTCTAGGGACTGACAGAAACAATGGGCAAATGCCAATAAAACCCCAGCAGTGAGGAAGACTTACCTCTTCCCTAAATTGGCTGTTTAACCATACACACTTAAAACTTCGCCTGTTCTCAAAGTCCGTGATTTTCATCTTAAGCTATTAAGAAAAGAGACGTTCATTTCAGATGTTTCCACAGAAGCGCACACCTTCTCTCATCACCCATGGGAGTGAATTTGAACTCATACCTGCTGATAGTAAAGTTTCTTAGGTTGTCTAGGCTTGAAGAACTGTAGAAGATCTCTTAAAGTTCCTTCATAATTATGTCTAAGAGGATTGCCTGGGCCATCCCTGTACCTACACAGGAAAACAGCAGTAAACAAGTGACACCGCTGCTGGCCCAAGTGAGCACAAGGTCAAGCCGCTGGCCCCACACCCAGACGCGGAATGGGGGCCTGGCTCCAGGTTCAACCCAACACTCATGTTTCCTGGACTTAAACTGGAATGTTGCCAGCAAAGGCGAGAGGCATGGAAGCATCACTACACGACCCGATCCAGCTGGACACAGGTCGCTGCACTAATGGTGCTTATGAAGACAGCCTGGCTTTCAACAAAGCTGTCGAGCACCACGGTCAAGACGGCAGCGGAGGCCATGAGGGGCACGGGAATCCACATGTCTGCAAGGTGGCTTACCCTTGAGACTTGAAGAACTGCAGCAGCATGGGGTCCGTGTTGAGCCTCTGCGCAACGGTCTTCGCAACCTGGGGGGTGAGGGCAAGCAACCCGCTCAGCTCCAGCAATTCACTCAGCTCCACCAACCCGCTCAGCTCCAGCATCTTGGGGTTATTTTTGATGTGAAGCTGTCTCCTGAGCAGGGTGGCTTTCCAAAGAAGGCCAGAAGTGCCCGTCCAACACGTGCCGGCTCTGGCTCACCTCAGCACAGCGCGCACTTCCACCTCCCTGCGATCCTTCGCACTCCTTTATCCCAGGTTGCTCACTCTCAATGGTAAGGCCCACAGGTTTATTTTCCCATGGTTATGTTTCAGTGGTAAACTTCACCAAGTTATAATTTAAAAGGCAAAGGGAGCTGGGACAGTGGCCCACACCTGCAATCCCAGAGACTCGAGAGGCTGAGGCAGGAGATCATAAGTCAGAGTCTCAGAAACTTACCAAGGCCCTAAGCAAGCTAGCAATTCCCTGTCTCTAAATAAAAAATAAAAAGAGCTGGGGATGAGGCTCAGCAGTTAAGTGCCTTTGGGTTCAATCCCTGCTACCAAAAAAATAGGGCAAAGGGCTATTAGAACTTTGCTCAGGTGAGGAGACTTCCTAGGACAGAGCAGACGAGTATGGGTGGGGGATGAGGGCAGCACAGGCTGCGTTTCTGTGCACTGGACAATGTCGACCTCTGCCAAACCAGACACACAGCTCCCTCCACAGGAATGGGAAACACAAGGGTCTTTCTGGTGGAGCCTGATGTCAAGGGGCCTGTACCTGGAAGTAGTTCATCCTGTTGGACAAGGTGACCACGAACCCGGGGTCGTTGGGGATCGTCTTGTCGCAGAAGATGACATCGACACGGTGGTAGAGGTCTCGGAAGTACTCCTTTGCAGTGGGCAGCTCACTGTTGTCGTTTTCAGGGTCATCCCTGGGGGAGACACACAGAATGAGTGGGGAACAGGCCGCACCTGCTGGCCAGGAGCTGGGAAGCTACTCTCAACATTGTTTGCTGCAGATGGGTCTGAATGCGTTACCTGAGGAGGTGCATTCCAAGAAATGGCAACCACCAGTGCGCTACTCCATAACGCCCCCCACCCGGCTAGCAACTCACTCCAGAAGGTTCACCTGCACAACTCACTCTAGACGTTTTTATCTGCCAAAGGCTAGCAACTCACTGCAGATGTTTTTTAGGAAACAAAGAATCTTTAAATGATGAAAATGTTCAGTGCCCCTATCTCCAAACCCAGAAGTCGCTACCTACTGTCAGCACTCAGACACTTCCAGCAAATCATGGCTCAGATCCAGACACAAACGTGTCCTGGTCCTGACTAAACAAAAACTTCCGACACTGGTACAAAGCGGTGGAAGCAGACAGCACATACTTCTGAAACACTATGATGTCACCGTCCATCAGTTCATCAAGCGCTTTATCAAGAGACACGTCGTAGTCCTGGATTCTCTCTGTTAAATTCGGTTTAACTTCCTACAGTAAAAGATATAAATAAAACAGTCACGTTACGAAATCTGTCTAATGTTTAATATGGCTATATTACTACACATAAGTATTTTCTCTAGACCTAATTCTACCCACCTAATTTTTTTTTAAATACATGATCTCCTTACCTTGCCCAGGATGGCCCTAAAGTCCTGCCCAAGCCTCCTGAGGAGCTGGCAAGATAGGGATGCAGCACCACACCCAGCTCACCCCACTTTTATAGTTAATGAGAGAAACAAATCTATAGGTGCCTAATAATCACCGACTGTGAAGTTAAAACTCACAAATCTAACAATGTATGATTGTCAAGTCAAGACCAGGGGCTACAAGTTAACTACAGACCTTCAGCAACAAACTAAGGGCTAGTAAAACAAACAGCGCCCCATTACTAAAGACATACTGATTATGAAAAAAAAAATCACGCATCCGAACCTCATAGAGGATAAGGCTAGTGTCTTGCACAAATCCTGCTCTGTCACACATAACTGGAAGCAAGTCACCTAGGACAGAGGACAGGCATTAATCCACAGCTGTGACATACCAAGCCAACCCACTTCAGAGAAGGCACAGCCAGGACTTACGTATTTTACAGGATATGGGTGTGTAGATATGCCCACAGTAATTCAAGCTCCGTGTTTTAGGATCGTACATCTTCAAAAATAACATTACGTCATCTACAAGTTGATGAACAGGTTGTTAGAATCTTAACCCTCAGTATAATGTTAACAAAAAATTCCCAAAACAAACAAATAAAAGAATAAAACTGACAGTGAGTGCAGGTCTGTGACAACTGAAACAGTGTAAAGGACCGAAAAGTCCACGTCAGGTGACTGCTCCTACAACAGCAGAGGCAGGTTCCAAACATCAAACCCAGAACTATGATCCAAGGCAGTCAAAATGGTATCAAGTACGGCAAACTCAGAAATCCCAATTTTGGGGCTGGAGCAGTGGCTCACCAGTTGGAGCGCTTGCCTGACATGCACAAGGACAGGGTTCAAAGCCCGGCTCCACATACACAACCAAGTGTCGGAGAAAGAGAGGCCAGATGAAAAAATAAAAATTGATTCTCCTTTTTCTCCCTCTCTCTACCCTCTTCTCTTAAAAAAAAGAAATCCCAATTTTGAGGAATGGGGATGCAGCTCAGTGACAGACCATGTGCTTAACATGTGGGGGACCCTGGGTTCAATCCCCAGCAACAACAAAAGAGAAAGAATCCTGCACCAGCCAGCTGGGTGTTCCACGGCACTGGGTGTTACCAGCCGTGCCTCAATAGAAGTGAATCCTCACAACAGTGAGAACCCACAGCTGTACCGCCAGGCTCAGCGCGCTTGTAGCTGAGCCAAGGACAACAGCCTGTCCAGGGCCACCATGGCTGCCTCTGCACCAGCGACCCCTGCCCTAGCTGATGTGAGCAGAGATGAGCAGAGACAGGGCCGGCCACCCCAGCACTGCCGCCTGCTCCCCAGCTCACGGGACACTCGCAGCCGAGCCAGCTACACGGGATTTCACCAAAAGCCTTGAACGTGGAAGGACTCGGTGAGCAACCTGGGACTGCTCAGCAGATCTCTCTGCTAGGGAGGAGGGCTCAACCCGCATGTGCTACGTGCTGCCGGGCATCTCGTGGGCACTTACGATCTTTATCGAACTTGGGCAGTGTTGCTCCGCTAGCAGCCAGCTCAGGATCAACAGTTTCCAGGAATATTGTCCAAGGGTTTTCATTATCACTCAGTTCAATCATCTATTTCCAAAAGAGATGCTGGTTTTAGAAGGTTTACGTGGCCCGGGTGATGCAGGTGACAGGGAACTACACGGTGTGCAGAGGACATCCAGAGCCACTGAACTGCACCCACAGGGAGCTCGCTGGCCACCCCGCACCCTGCCACCAGTGGTATTTACTGTCTTATTGCCGTCCGCTTCGTTATCTAGCATTGCTGGTCGCTTTGTTCCATTACTCCTTGCTTGCATGGGCCACAGTCGAATTTGATCCTGTGGAAATCCCTGGGGAAAATTGAAAATAAATCTAATGCTTTTATATTAAAACAAAAAAGAATCCTTAACTGTAACTCCCCACCTGCTTTGGGCTCCACCCCCTTCCTTGGGTACAGCAGCACCACAGGGCTCAGGGCCCAGGTTAGCAAAAGGGATGCTGCTGCTGCTGCAGGGACCCTACTGAAGAGCAGCTCCGAGGGGCAGAAATGCTGCTCCAACGTGGAGTCAAGAGCCCAGCACCCACCCCCTGCTGCTCCACAGGAGCAGGGCCCAGGCAAGGCAGGAAGTGTGGCGGAGGGCGGTCACGTACCATGGTCTGGGAGAGGCTCTGAACAAACTCGGCGAGGGAGGAGTTCTTCAGAACCTTGAACACAGTGTACTTCACTTTCTCTTCATCGTACATGTCATTTCCTTGGTGGCCACAGAACTGGTCCTCTGCAACTATCTGCGAAAGCACGAACCCAGAACAGCGCTCACAAGTGGCCTCGACAGCAACCAAGGCACCAGGAGCTCACTCAGCACACCGGGCTTAAGGCCGGGCTTGTGCGCTGAAGGAACTTCAGAAGCCAGAGCAGGAGCGCCCTAGAACAGCCGCAGCCCTGCCTCCTTCCGTGCCATGGCATTCGCACACACTGGTGTTTGTCTGTGGCCTTCACCGCGGCTCGCGCACAAGGCCTAACTCCCAGGCCGGATGCACATGTGGTCCCTCAACTCTAGCCTGAGGGCACAGCACGCGGACACTGACCTGCACCTGCATGTAGAGGTGGGCTTCCTGCCGTTCCTTCCGCTTCTGAGCCTCGATTCTTTTCTCTTCTTGTAATCGTTCCACCAACTGCTGAGGAATATCATGGTCTGTGACAGCTTGTAAAACTTCACCTGCAGGACAAACACATCCTCTTTCACCTTGGTTCCAAGCCCACTTCCCCCTTCTTACAAGGTCCGGATTTCAGGTCACTAAGATAACCACCTATTAAAGTAAAATTACTCAGTATCATAAGTCCACTTTCATGACCCACAAGCCCACCCAGCTTGCTTCTGGATGGTATGAACATGGCAGAACAAGCTGAACACATGTATCTAGACCGCCAGCACTGCTCGGTCCATGTCCTGTGTGGGCACAGAATGCCACGCATGGAGGCGAAGACGGCGCACTGCACGGATCCTCCCTAGGGAAGAGCAGAGCCCGGCCGCACTCACTCAGTCGTGACTCCCTGATGTACACCAGCATGTACGCATTGGTGCAGTGTCGCACAGACAGGTCATCGTCATGGCCCCCGTAGTTGTGCTCGATGGCTTCCTCTTTAGTACACCTTGACACCACGTCATCATCAAATTTACACCACTGGAAGGAGAGCAGCCAGATGTCAGCAGAGTCAAGGGGCCAGGACAAGCACCTGGCATTAAAGTCACAGGGCCTCAAGCACCTGGACTGACTACCACATACAGACCCCGCCCATGAAATGTGCTTCCACCCTCCTGCCCCCTGGCAGCTGCGTGATCTGTTCCACCCACATCCCACTTAGGGCCAATGGACTGACACTAGCAAGTGTGGAGAATTAAGAAACGTCGTCTGAAGCACACCTAATTTAACTAGTTCAATGGCCTATTTAACATTATCCCAAGGCAAACTGTAACAAATTCATGACAAAAGAAGAAAAAAGCAGCACAGCTGGATGCAGTGCTTATTTCCTGGTCTCTGCCGTGGGCGGAGCCACAGGAAAGGCACTCCAGCCCTGTTCTGCTGATTGCTGGTCTTGGACACAGATTCCGAACCCTCATTTCCCAAAGGGTAGCAGACCCTCTGCCCTTCCTGAGGATGGGACCTACAGGGGACAGTGGAGGATGAGGGGTGACCCAGGCTCCCAACTCAGGCCGGTGCCTGTGGTGTATTCTATTAGGAAAACAGCACTGCAGGGAAGCCCACACAGGTGGGGAAGGGAGCTGGCTGAGCACTCAGGGGGCAGAAGAGGGCACGGCAGGGCTACAGCACCCCAAGGCCCATTCGTACTTTGCCGTCCCCTTTGGGGTTTAGATAAACCACATAGTGTCCACCGTGATTATCTCCACTGTGCACCAGGACTGCATGAAGAATGTAATTTGCAGGGTCTTTAGGATCAGTTTTCTGCAAAAACTCATCAAGTGGCAATTGTTCTGGAAACTCAAACCTGTCAAAAAAAAAAAAGAAAAAAAGTCCAACATTCATTTACATACAAACGCCACATCCTTCAGCCTTATGTATTACAGAGCTTCTAATTCAATGGCTAATCTTTAATGAAAAATCATGAATTTGGCTGGGAAGTCACTCTGAGGTAATTCTGAGCCAGCTCCCACTTGGAAAATCAATTTATTATTCAAGTCAATATAAAGCTGTGGCCAGATTTGAGAAAAATGCCTACAAAGCACTGGACATCTACGAGGCTCCAACCAAGACCTCTGCCACAGTCAGCCTTCTCAACAGTCCGGAGGCTTCCACCAACAAGAGCTGAGGTCCAGGCTCGGACCGCAGAGGACGTCCCTCCGCCCTCACTGCCAGCCTCTTCGGAGCTTGCACTTAACCTGGCTCTTCGCTGCTGGCTGCACAGTGTTTGATTTCGCTGGTCGAGACTCACAACCCGCTGTGACAGGAGTCTTCAAAGGCAGGAAGGAGCGCAAGGCACGGGAGCAGCAGAGGGCAGAGCAGAAATGGCATGGGGGCTCCCACAGGTGGCTCCAGCTGAGCCCAGGCAGTGGCAGCCTTGTGTTTGCAAATGCCGAGTTCCTAAATGATGCCAGAAACGTGGGCATTTACGTGAAATCTCACAAGACGACACTGGACATCGATCCCGGTAAGAACAAGGTGAGGGAGGGATAAAGCGCACCAGCAGGCTACAGCGGCCTGGGGACCCCTGTGGGAGAGATGGCTGTCCTACGCATGCGTGGTCTGCTCACTGTTGCCTCGAACGTGAAAGGGGCCTGACATCCTCCAGGCTGCACAAGGCTGGTGGATGTCACAACTAACAAGGCCAAGACTCTGCGTCCCCACTCAACCAGGGTGTGCTGCGCTCCTCACCTGACAACCACCCGCGAGGGCACGCACACACCTACGTGCATGCTTTCTCTCTTCGTAATTTTTATTTTCCTCCACTAAGTTGTGTATGTGGTGCTGGGGATTGAATGTGGGCCCTCATCTTGCAAGCCAGGCAAGTGCTCTAGCCCTGAGCCACCTCGACAGCCCTACTTTACCATTCTTGACAATTCAAGCACATTCTAGAAGTTAACTGCCAACACAGATTACAAAACATTGGAGAACGTTAAGAATATACTAATCTGAGGCAACATCTATATTCTGGCAAAGATCCAATTTATTAGAAAAGCTGGTGGGTGCAGTCTGTGTAACAGAAGTAATTCCTGTCCTCACAAGCGTGGATCTGCCACAGCAGGGATTTGGGGTCAGGGGCCGTGTCCTTGAGACGGAGCAATCAGCTGGGAATTAGCAGCCCAAGGCAACTCTGACATTACAGCCCCCAGGACCCGAAGGAAAAGGAATGGGAGAGTCGAGAGCCAAAGGACCCCCAGCACTCAGGGTGCTCTTGGGCTTACCTGTCGTTGATCTTGATGTTTTGGTCCGTCTGAGGGTCATACATAAACCTCATCAGCTGCAGGTGCAACACTGGTGGCAGCGTTAGGAACTTCACGCCTTTTTCTGCCTCCTGAACATTAAGAAACACAAACTTAAGTTCACCTCTGGGATTTCTTTTTTCTCTTCAGTATTGGGGATGGAACCCAGGGGTTTTCTACCCAAGTAGAAAACCTACTGAGTCACATCCCCACCCTTTTTATTTTGTACTTTGAGACAAGGTCTTGCTAAATTGGTCACCGCGATAACAGGTGTGTGCCATGCCCGGCTCACCATGGGCAAAGGCAAGTCGTTTAGGTGTCACTGAAGGTGCCGTTGCCTTTGAGAAGTTCCTGCTTAGGTCTGTATCAGCTCTCTGCCATTTAAAATGACACCACACCAGCATCTGTGTGGGAGGCAGTGTCCTAAATTAACGTCTAGCAAAGGGGGAAGGCTTAAGTAAATTAAGTCATCCACAGCCACATTTTACAGTCATTAAACACTACGAAAAAACAAAACTGCAGGAAAAGCATCACACGGGAAAGAAGAGGGCTCCGTGACAGCTATGTCAGACTAGGTGTGTGAGGGAAGCCCTGATGAGCAAGCACAGGTGAGCAAGGTGTGGGCTGCACGATGACAAGCAAACAGCCCTGCTGCTGGGTCCCTCCGCCACGTCCCACAAGAGCTCACGGGCAGCTCACTGCTCGGTCCCACTCCTCACCAGGATCCCTCCCCCCACCCTGTATTCCAGGCAGAGTGCCCTCTGGAGGGACACAGGACCCTATGGCTCTGGCCGCCACCTACATTCTACCTTGGCCACACTGCAATCGGGGTTGCAGTGGTGGCTCCGCGGTTACGGCATTTGCCTGGCATGCACAAGTACACGGGTTCAAACCCCAGCACCACATACACAACTAGGTGTCACAACAACGAAAGCCATGTGTGAAAAACTCAATAAAAATTGATTCTCTCTCTCTCTCCCCCTCCCTCCCTCCCTCACTGTCCTTCTTTCTAAAAAAAGAAGGAGGAAGAAGGAGGAAGAAGGAGGAAGGGGAGGAAGGGGAGTAAGGGGAGAGGAGGAGGAGGAGGAGGAGGCACTGCAAGCCGCAGCCACTATGAGGCCTTCTTCATGGCCTGAACCACAGGGGTATTTACAAAAAAAAGGGCTAGAGACTTGGAGGAATCAGGGTGGAGAGAGGGGCCTCTCTGAAAAGACATGCCTATGTGACAGCTTTGGCGCGCATAAGAATGCTTAAGAAGACAAAGACAGGGTTACCCTTTGCAAAGAAGGGAAAAAAGAAGGGGGGAAAACCCCAAAACCCAGGCACTTAGACCACACTACAGAACGGCACTGAAAGATAAAAACATTCCCTGCCTGTCCACTGCTCACCAAGGCTAAGACTCTAATAAACATAACTGCATTGCTCACTTAGGCCCTGAAACATCCAGGACAGAACAGAGCGACTCCTGTGAGATAACAGAAGTGCTGCTCAGGCACATTAGACTGACAACACCCTACTGAGTATCTGCAGAGACTTTCTCATCAACAGCCCACCTTCTGCTGCTCTGACATAGCAGGAGAAGAGTGGGTGTGTTGCCCAGACATGGGTACCCTGGCACCATGAACTGTAAGCTGACAGGCTTGCTCAGCATAAACAAACCCAAAAAGTTTTAGTAAGAAATTACTCGAGCCAATGAGTCCAAGTTCTGAGGCTGCAAAATAAGAAGCCAGATTGCTGGATCCAGCAGAGCAGCAGCACTGCCCAGGCCCCTCACTAGACCATGGATCGCTTGCTCATGGCTCACTGCTCTGCCACATGCCCAGAGTCCCCACATGGGCATGGGCCTAGGGAATGCATCCCCACCCTAGAAGCTGCAACCCTCAGAAAACTAAGTGCATTTTTAAAAAGGTAATTAAAAATATATAAAGAATAACTAAAAGGTGTCAAGTGACTAGAGAAATTCATGTGTCACCAGGAAAAACTGAAAGCACCATCAAGGGAGAGAAGAAAAGAGCACATCCCCACCCACAGGATCCTCCAACTGCAGGACGCCACTGCACTCCTGCACTGCACTCCTGCACTGCACTGCACTGCAGCCTCCTGCCTCCTGCCTCCTCCAACCCCCACCCCCACCCCCTCCCCCACCCCCGGTCCCTTCAACCCTCACAAAGACTTCCTTGAAGCACACAGAGGCACAGGCAGGCTGAGACAGGACACGAGCAACACCCACATTACCTGCAGACCATGCTCCCCAGCATCGTATTTATTGTCACCGTCTAGTTGCTCTACTGCCACATAATCCACAAATGATTCAAATACTTTAAAGAGAGAGAGAAACAGGTCAATGCATGTGATCACTAGAACCATCCCCAACAGAGCCACCCAGTACAAACTGAATGCAACGCATCTAGAATCGGCGACTGTGACCATGTCTATGAACACAACTTCACCCTCCACGATGACAGGGCAGAACCCACCAGGGCCACCTTCACTGGCCCAGAGGACACTGAGGGGACTCAAGGGTGGTGAAGTGTGGCTTCGAGGGCAGAGTCAAGGTCTTCATTTAATTGGCTAAAGAATTTCCATCAAAGGTTCAACTAAGACAGCACTGAGGCAGCTGAGGAAGGAGGGGCAAATATGTGGGTGCAGCTGAGGACTGTGAGCAACAAGGAGCGCAGGGGCTCGGCTGGACCTGCACAGGACGCAGCCAACCCAGGAGGGTCACAAACAGAAAAGTGACAGGAGCAGGCAAAAGCACAAAGAAAGCAATGATGCTAAAGCCAAGAGATCCGTTAACAAATGACGCAGGAGGCCGACGAGGCCAGCCACACTGCCAGGACTGCGCTCCGGTGCTGAGGGCGCAGCACAGCCGCATCCCACACTCAGACGACCCCTTCACAAAGGGACGGGGACCAGGGCCCTGGCATCTCACAGGCCACTGCACAGGGAAGGGAAGCCTTGAGAGTCCTGTGTGCACAGGGCTCTGACCAACATGTGAACAGCAGGAGCCGAGCCAGCTAGCAGAGCGCACCCGGGGAGGAAGCTACTCACACAGACAGGCCTGCAGGCCTGCGGAGCTACATCAGCGAGCGGGAGCGGGCACGACCAGGATCAGAGCGAGTCCTCAGGACTCATCATGGACAAGCGTTCACGGGAGCCTCAGCAGAACACTCCCAGAGTAACCCGAAACAAGACCCTATCATGGTCCCAGCTAACAGAAGCTTTTAAAAACACACCTGGCAAGAGCCAAATTATTTCCAAGCAACTTTGTCATGCTCCAGAACGCAGACGAAGAAGTCCAACGCCTTAGAAAGAAAAACTCAACACCTGCCATCCAAGAGAATATGACCAAGCACACAGGCACAGCCCGTGACGAGGCAGCAAAGCATCCCATGGTTATTAACTAGGCTCCCTACACTCAGTAAGGCAAAAGCAAGCAAACTGTTAACAAGAGACATGGAGGGGCCAGAATGGTGGCTCAGCAGTAGAGCACTTCCCTGGCACACATAAGGGCCTGGGTTCAACCCCTAGCACCACCTACACAACTAAGTGTCAGAGCAACAAAAACCACATGAAAAACTAAGTAAAGTTGATTTTGCCTTTCTCTTAAAAAAAAAAAAAAAAACAGGGGTTGGAGCAGTGGCTCAGCGGTACGGTGCTTGCCCAGCATGTACAAGTACCCGGGTTCAAACCCCAGCACCATGTACACAACTAAGTCTCAGAGCAACAAAAGCCACATGAAAAACTAAATAAAATTGATTCTCTCTCTCACACACTGTCCTGGTCTCTAAAAAGAAAAAGAAAAGAAAAGAAGCTGATCCCGCGGCTGAGATGAACAGCAACAAGGTGGCTGGTGAGGCTGAAGGTGAACCGGACCTAGAGGCTTGGGAGACGGCAGGGGTGGGCGCATGGAACCCGTGCCCAGACCAAGAGTCTTTCCAAGCGGATGAAAACTACAAGCAGCTCAGGGAACACATCAAGCCCAAGAACAGGAGGAACTACAACAACGCACACTGGAAATTGTAATGGGACAGCTACACCCACGAGAAAGGAGAAGCGTGGCAGCCGAGGGGCACGAAGGACACTTCGTACAGAGGACAGGGCTGACAGCAGAACGCTGTGAAGCCAACATGAGACAGAAAACACTTCAACCAGCACCTTTCAAAAGAACACACCCAAATTGTCACAATAAATATTTGAAAAAGAAAAACCATCACCAGCTTTCAAGGGAATACAGCTGCATGGAAGCAACTCCAACTTGCGGAAAATGCAGGTGGGCAAAAATAACTAGAAAAGAAAGGTTCCTAAAGACTCTGCGGTACATTCCTAACACGATGAAATTGATCAGGACTGTAGCTCACAAAAGTAATGCTGCACAGGAGAAACCAGAAACAAAGACTGCGTTGCACGGCACGATTCCCTTCGAACAAACACCTGGAACGTGCAGAATTAGCCTAGACGGTGGGGTCCTCAGGAGGGGCGCTGGCCAGGCCAGGCAGAGCTGGGCACACTTGCGAAACATGTTGTGTAAACGAGACATTAAACCAAAACAGAAACAGCTGAAAGCCCGAGCGCTCTGTGCACAACACTTACTGTTCTTCTTTCCTTTGATGCTGAGCTGGATATCGTAATAATCTTCTCTTCTGTCAGACCGATAGTCTACCTCTTTACACTGGATATACGACTGCGGTAAGAAAAGACAGCTTCAGTATTAATAGTCAAATCTGCATTTAAAATCGAAAGACCCTTATTTAACCAGTGATCACATACCACCATTTTGCCTCGGAACAACTTTGGTATGGTGCCTTCCACGCACGTGCCTTTCATCTTATTCTCCACGTTGTCAAGCAACTGAAAGAGAAGGGCTGGGCTTTAAGGTGATGTTTATGCTTAAGTACGATACACTGATTTAATACTTGGAAACGTCAATGGTCAAAGAAATTCTAGACTATTACGACCTTTGGCATGCAATTATCAAAAACATACAAAATCTTCCTTCTTGGTTGGATTTTTACAAAAATATCTACATGCAACAGTTGAGGTTAACCTTTTATACAGCCTTTGGAATGAATTAGTAATCTGTAGTGCCTTTAAAAGCAGTTTTAATATTCATTTTACCTCTGGAAAAGCATGTAAATTGATCACTAACTTAACTCGTAATGGTCCACACCAAGAGATTACTGAGTTGAGCCTGTCAACAGGATTGACTGGTTTGTCCATGGGTATTTAATGAACTGGATTCAATCCAGCTAGTGCTGCAAGAAAGAAAACACACCTTGCCCAGCCAATCACCTTGAACAGCCATGTTGAGTGTAAGTGTGAGTGTGAGTGTGTGTGTGTGTCTTTCATCACAACTGGTAGGACAAGGACCTGCTAGTGACTAAGGAGGTGCTGGAGAAATGTCTAGAGGTCCGCACCACTGACAACAGGACGCTCAAGGGTTGCGGATGCCTGAGCAGGAACCCAAGCCACCAAGCTGCAGTGACTGAGGACCACTCGACACCCACTCAAGCATGGAGTTTGCTTCTCTGCTCAGTGACTCGTGTCTGCATACCAATTTAACAGGTTAAAAGCCTACTGCGGGCTACTGTTGAAATTCAAAATTCCTCTAACAGTGTACCTGCAAATAACTAACCAAATGGCTCTTTCCAGCTTTTAGAACTAGAGGTGCTACCTTCTTACTCTAACCTAGGTTCAACTGCTGTCTGAATTAGGTCTGAGGTTTTACTTGGTAACTACTTCTGAGGATGGTTCAAAAAAATCAGTGTAGGGACTGCACGATTATTAAACGCTTGAAACTTACCACTCGACAGAGCTCTTGAACATCATGTTGCATGAAGCTATCTAAAGTTTCCCACCTTTCAAGGATAAAACAGACAACTCGATTTAAATGTCCCACCTTAAAATGAGCAAATTAAACAGCAACTCAAGATTTTAAAACCTAACTTGATACATCAGCCATTATTCTCCAATTATTTTTTGTGAGGATTATTTTGGGAGGTTGTAATTGGAAGGTAAACTGAAGTTTATCAAGGGCAGAACTATGTTTACAGCTGCAGCGCTGGGGTGAAAGCTGCTTTAAGTGGCTGATCATCGCTCAAGCACAATGCCAAGGCGAGGACACCAACAAGGTGGCTAAAACACTGTGGCCCGAGTGCCCAGCCTCCCCGGCTTACAGCCCCGCCCCGAAGGCCCAACCGCTTTGCATCCCTGCTCGCTCAGCCCTTGCCAAGCACGCAGAACCCGGAGATAGGCTTCGGATACGCACCCAAATGACTTTGTCAGCTTTTTTGTTCCTACAGGCTTATCACTGTGCTGCAATTCATAGAACACTCTTTGTAAAGCTAACGGGACGCTTTTAGACGAGTCATCGCCCTCCGTTGGCATCATGTACACAGCCTAAAGGAATTCAGAATCAGAATTCAACTTTAAGTATCACTTCTCATATCAACAATGGGTCAAATAATTGCCAGGATTTTAGCCACCCCAACAGTTCAGAAAGTCTGATGTCATGAGTGTCTTTAGTGACAATCTAGAAAACACAAGGCGGCCGTCCCCCAGCAAAAAAGTTAGTTTTCTGGGGTTTTTTTTTTGTACCCGTGATTGAACACAAGGGCGCTGAACTACAGAAACACATCCCCAGCCCCCTTTTATATGTTATTTTGAGACAGGGTCTCACTATATCGCTCATGGCACCTCGGTAAGAAGCTGAGGCTGGCTTTGAACTTGCAATCCTCCTGCCTCAGCTCCTGAGACACTGTGATTACAGATGTGCCCAGCCCCAAGAAAGAATTTTTAAAATTAGAATACTCCACCCAATGAAACCCACCTTCAGTCCATATTTCTTAGAGCAACATTGTAAATTTACCATTACTTGTGTCCAACAGATTTGAAAAAACTTAAATGACACTGAATTACCCCCATCCAGCTACCCCTACCATATTACCCCACCACAGTGAACTGTCTGGAAGCGTTCAAATGCCATGAAAGGCAGATCAGCCAGCCAACTCCCCTGTGGCCAGCACTGCCTGCTGCCGGGACTGCTTCACAGTGTTCCTAAGAAATCCTCAAAATAAATACGATAGCGGGCCTGCGTCTGATCAGAGCGTCTGTTCCTGCAATACTTACAAAACAAGCATGGCCAATAATCGCTCAACTCAATTTTGATGCAAAACTTCTCAACTGTTGCCAAGACTGCTTCCATGTCCTCAATTTTTTTTTTGTATTTTATTATTTCCAAGTCAATTAAAGTTAGGTCTGTAAAATTACGTTGACTGTTGAGCACCCAAGTTAGCTTGAATCACAGCATCCACGTACCAGGAAATGAAAGCCCACACCTAGCCAGGGGACTCCCTGTGGAGACAAGTACTGGGGCACAGAGAAGGACGGGAACACCTGCTGGGGACCCTGCCGTTATCACACCTATCACACCTGATGCGAGGAAGGAGCGGGGGCGGGGAGAGAGAAATACCCTCCACTTACCTTTCGTAGCTGATTTGTGAAAAAGAGAGTCTGCAGGAGGCTGTTCATGTAACAGGTGGCTCCCTGGTTCTTCAAACCGACATAGCCCGTGTGCTTCTTTGAGTCCCACCTGAAAGATCAGGCCGAGCTTGAGGGTGACTGCACAGAACACACTAGGCTCTGCCGCGCACGTGGGGCAGTCTGCCTTATTCTAACATCCGGACAGGAATGAGGTATACATACACAGCCCTTCTCACCAGATCCACAGCACGAAGGACAGGGAGGCCTGAGTTCTTACCCAGCTCCCCCTCAATGGTCACCCATTCATTTCTATGATTGGGGATAACTCAACCCCATCGTTCACATTAACCACTTGATCACATCTGCTGACAGTTTGCACCCCTGGGGTGTGTATGTGGGTGGGTGTATGTGTGTATGTGTCTGGGGACTGGCACATGCTAGGCAGGCACTCTACCAATAAGCTACTCCCCCCGGCCCTTTTAAAATTTCATTTTGAGACAGGGAGTTGCACTAAGTTGCTGGGGCTGGCCTTGAATTGCGATCCTCTTGCCTCAGCCTCCCAAGGGTGGGCATTACAGGTGTGTGTCTCTGTGCCCAACATATTGCTTATTCATCAGTATCAGTACTCAAAGACACTGAGAACATCCCATACGCTATGTCTTATGTGCCTCCCAGAGCAATTTTATTATATACACATCACACAAGCCATGAGAACCACAGGGACTGGCCACAACCCGTTTTTCCTATAATGAGCCCTACATGCAGGAAAATAAAACAGAGCTGTTTTATTTTACTCTTTTGGTGGCTGGAAAAGATGGATTCTGAGGTGCATCACTCCACCCCCCACAGGGAGCCAGAGAATGCGGCCTAAAAGCAGAGCCAGCCTCTCACCTCCCCTGTATCTCCCTTGCACATAGCGTGACCATGGCTGCAGGAGGAAGTGACTGCAGGAGGTGCTGTGGTCCCAGGGGTTGGCCCAGTCCGTGGAAACTTGTGGCCCTGGAGCTTGGTGCTTCACCCCCGACTTGAGCCATCTCCAGTGCCAATCTCCCTCTACCTTGCTTGGGCGCCCAGGGCCAAGTTGCCATGTCCCTGCCCTCTTTGACACAAAAGGCCAGGAACCTCCGAGGCAGCTATTTACGTGCAGTCATGCTGCCCTGCTGACCACCATGACACCATGATACAGCAGTGAAGGGCAGGAAGGGCTGCTCAAGGAGCCTGCTAGACGGGTGAATGCAAGGCAGGTGTCCCTGATGTGTGAGAGGTGCGAGCGGAGATGGTGCCACTCTTACACACATGCTAATGCTTCATTCAGTTCAGCACAAAAGACATTTTTTAATAAACACCCATTAAAAACTTACGCAACTCCATGGGGAGCATCCGCCTGTACAAAGACTTCAAAAGTAACTTTGTCATCATCTATAAATCCTTTCTCAGGATCGGTCACTTCCTATAAAAGATAAATGAGAATACCCACTGGCATAAGAACACACACACTCACTTCATTCCAAAAGGACACGTGTCCTTGTGCCCTCCCTGAACTTGCAGACTAAAACACCACCTTTTAGTCTGCTTCCGGTTTCAAAGTTTTCAAGTTGTTTACGCAGTGGTCTGTGAACAATACCTGCAATACCCCTCTGAGCCACCCCAGAAGCATGGCAGCCACAGCACCCACGCATCACAGCAGGACTGTGGGGGGTTCTGGGAACTCAGGCTAGAGAGTCACACTGAGCAGTAGCACCCCAAAGAATACACACTGTAGCCACCTCTGCAAAAAGGAGCTGAAATCAACTAACCCGTCCAGCCTCACTCCAGACAGGGCCCAGAGCAACACGCCTAGGACCAGGCCTGCAGGTTGCTGGAGAAGCCTCCACGTGTGCTCAGGAGGAGCCCTGAATGAGACAGGTCTGCGACACCTCAGCCCAGAAACCTGTGCACCCTACGCAGGAAGAACGTCACTCCAAGATGAATTAAAGACTTAGTGGAATAAGCAATAATACTCAGACAATTCAGACTGAACACACTGTTACTTACACTCCAGGCCATAAAATTGGAAAATCCCCAATCGTTTTCCTTATGGAAGAATAAATGACTAATGCGACGACTGAAGGACTTTTCATCGTCTCTGTAATTGATGATCTTCAGCACTGCTTGGGCATGACAAGACCAGGACCTGTTCAGAGAGACAACCTGCGCCTCAGTTGATGAGCTTGGCTGACGTGCTTACGACACTAAACCAGCAGAGAAACACCTCCTCTCTTCTGGCTTGGGGGAGACGTATTTAGCTTTGATTTTAAGGGGCGGGCACAGTGGTGCCCCTGAGGAGTCTGCAGTGATTTAACCCCTTATGTTTTAGTTCCTGAAATGCTTGAAGCCTTACAAGTTTCTGAGCTTAAAAAGGTGGTTTTAGTTTTGCTGGAAGTCTGGAGCTGGCCTTAGGTGTAACTCAGGAGCAGAGCACTGCAGCATCCCCAGCGCACAAGAGCCTGGGTTCCTTCCCCAGCACCTCAGTGGACCAAAAAAAAAAAAAGAAAAAAAGAAAAAAAGAAATAACCTTAAAATATTTTAAAAGAATAAAAACAGGACTGGGGTGTAGCTCCGCAGTAAGACCCTAGCATGTGTGAGGCACCAGGTTCAATTCCCAGCCAGGGCAGAAAGAGGAAATGGAGGCAGATAGGTGACACCTCTTGGCACCACTCCTGCGCCACTGCCTCTCAGTCCTCCCAGAACGCCGTCCCCTGATGCTGGCAAGGACTGAACTCTAGCTGCCAGCAGGGCTGCACAGGGGGCCTCGCCACCTCTCAGGTGCTCAGTCCTGCCCAGGCTCCAGGGACTCAGTGAGCAGGGCACCGGATCACAGCAAAGGTCCACGCCCACAGGGAAGTGTGGAGCAGCCCACGAGGAGCTCAAAACCAACCTGAAAGCCCACTAACACAAAGGTCCCCATTGAGTGGGGCTTCCTGTGTGAAGACTGCCCTGAAACGGCAAATGGACGGACAGTGCTGCACAGATGGGTGTTTCTGCTGACTAGATGTGGACAGCTCCCTTTCTGCCCCTCCCATACAGGCCAAAGACCACGAACAAAACAAGTGCAGCCCAACCGATCACAGGGTCTGAGCAAAATGCCGAAAAGGAGGAAAAACCAACCTACGTGCAGGCTCCGGCTGGGACCAAAGCCCAGGCCTCACACACGCTAGGTAAGCACTCTACCATGAGCTACACCCCAGCCCAGCTGGGAAACGGGAGCAGGAGCTGCACTCCCGTGGCCATGCATGTGACACAGGGAGGGCCCGGGCAGCTTTCCAGGGCCACGACTGGGGATGGCAGTGAGACCTGAACACATGAGGTGCAGGAACACAGCCCGGGGCTCTGCACGTAGACAGAGGACTAGTAACCCACACTCCGCCCAGCCGCCTGTCAGCTAGGCCCTGGTAAAGACTGAACAGCGACAGTGACTGATGCTAAGGGGAGATTCAAATTAATGGGTAGACAGTTTAGAATACTTATAAAAATGTGAAGTCTCTAGTCTTCATCTTTTGTAAACAGAAGGACCACTGAGATTTTCTCAATTTTAAGGCATTTTAGTCTGTACTTTCTGACTAACCCACAGGAACTAGCTATCATGTGGCAAACAGGAAGCTTGGCCCTGCCTGCGGGGCCTGCCTCTCAGGCAGCCACTGTGAGTGGAGTCAGTGGCAGCTGGTCCAGATAGGCCCTGATTCCACGGGCGGTAGAGTCTAACACAAAAACTTCAATTTTTATCTGCAAATAAAAAATATACTTTTCTACTTTGGATAATACATACCAGTGACTTTTAAAGAGAGAGAAGTGTTTCATCTAACTTAAAATCAAAGGCTTGTGTGGAGGCAGCAAGGAAATTGAAAATGAAATTGAGTAAGGCTGATCAAATTTCACTTTCAATAATATAATAACTACAGTGGATTTGTAGTTGCATCATTTAAACTCTTACGTGGAATCAGATTCAGCATTGCACTGGAGAAAGAATCCTACGCTTTTTTGGTGTGGTCTGTCTGGATAAAAGCGTGGCATCACCATAATCTTCCATGGCAGATTTCGCACAAAACACGGAGGGCTAAGGACCGACTCACTCAGTCTGCTGAAGCGCTCAACAGTGAACTGAAAGGTTGCCTCGGAGCGCCAACTGGTGTCTGCAAGAAAACATGCCATCAATCACGGAGTCCGTGCATCAACTGCAGCACTAGCACGCGCCTGGCATGGCCTATGCTACGCAATCTCACTAAATCCAGCTAAAACCTGACGGCATGGCTTCCATTCATCAGAGGGCCAGCACCGTAAGGTGACCTCTTCTGCTGGAGTGCATCCTGGCCACCTCAGAGGGCTAACGCCACTTGCCTTCCCTCTTCCTCAAAAGCTGAGTGTGGCACAAGTCTGTTCTCCTACATCTTCATTCCCAAATATCCTGGGCACTGAGAGGGAAGGAGCGAGACATCTTATACACCTGGCCAAGGACAGAGCTTGTAGGGAGAAAGACAGGAGCCTCGGGGGTGCCATCACCCTGACGCAGAGGAGCCCAGCTCAGAGGCCAGGCGCTGTCAAGGCCACCCTGAAATCACTTCCATCACCTCACAATTTTTGTTAAACACTAGCCTAGATTCCTTATGGGAATGATTCTGTTACTATAAAGAAAGTGGTGTTCTCTCTTCAACATGAATGTAGGTCATTATTAAGTGTTAACAAGACTGAAGGTTCATTTACAGAATTAAGGTTTCTGCCAACATAGTTCAGCCACAAGTCTGTTTAAAATTCAACCTTTTACTGATCATCTGCTCGCCACCGCAGGCCACAGGTCCATCAGCTTTCACAAATCTGGCAGTGTCATACTATTGGCTTCTCAAACTACTGCGAAGGACAGTCACTCACGGCCACCCTGCCAAGCCCGTCACTGACCGGTGCTCATGAAGCAGGAGTCAACTGTTGCAGCAGGCTCTGAGTGCCTCTCTGGTTGCAGAGAGCAAACAGGTGACCGGCTGACCTGAACCAAGGCCATGCTTTCAGGGGCCACGAGGGCAGGCCAGAAGGCTCTTCCTGCTTCAGCACCAGGTGCTACCTCGCTGACCCCCAGGGCCCCAAAGCACAAACAAGACTGTGGGCTTAGGAGAAAAAGCATGTTAATTAGGCTCCACTGCCGCCTGACAACTTGGACTTCTGAAGGCCATCACAATGGGAACCCACGACCATCTGTCTCCAAACTGCACTCTCACAACTGAGTTCTCAGAATCAGCCACACCTCCATTCACAGAAATTGCTAGGAGTCTGCAACTGACTGAATTTGTTCTTAAGAAAACATGTCCATCAGTCCTCAAGAGAGAGTATTCTTTACCAAAGAAATAAAAGCCTGAAGTCTTTGTGATAGTCAGTACTTTTACCTTTGTCCCCAGTTTTCCCTCTGCATGTCTCTGCTCCATCGTTTACAGCAGGAGCATATTTATAAGAGCTGATCAAAGCAGGGGGCAGGGGTCACATTTAAGAGGGGTGTTCCCCTACTTCCTTTATGGATGAGTCGGCTAAAAGGAAGAAACTGGTTCAAGACACTGATTTCGATGATGCAGGGGCCAATAAAATCACATGTTAGCATCCCTAAATAGACCACGTGGACAAAACTGCACAGAAGAAACCAGAAACCACGGAGGGAGGGACCTTTGGGTGCTCTGCTGAAAGACTGTGCTTCTGGCTCATCTACTTTGTATAACCCAGTTTTGTAGGATTATATTCTATATACACAAAATACATAGCATGAATGCTTTTTAAAATTCTACTACCCACACATTACATTCCCAAATTATTTTTTCAATATTGAATAAACTGTTGGCGAAACTCAGCCTGACACCAGGTCTGCTGGACACTGTGCCTTCCTCCGTGCCCCCAAGCCCAGCACTGCCCAGGCAGAGGCACTCAGTCCCCTGTGAAATGGCACACTGACCTCCCCCTCATACTCAAGGCACACTCTCAGAACAGAGAATTTTCACAAAATAGGCTAATGAGGAAGTCTACCGTGAAACTTCCTGCGAGTATAAATTTTGGGGCTGGGGCTACAGTTTAGTGGCAGAGCACATGCTTAGCATATGAGAGGTCCTGAGTTCAAGTCCTAGTGCTTAAAAAAGAAAAAAAAAGTCACTGTACTAGAATAATTGAAAATTTATATTAAATGCCAAACAAAAGGCCTATGAAAAACAAACGCGGACTTGAAACCCATCTGTGAAGAAACGGCCAATGCTCCGTGGAAGAGGAATCAGGAGACTGGTGAACTGAACACCTCTACCTAGCAAAACGGATGCAACGGTGCACAGGCTCCGACCTACTTTTCTGCAACCTCATGAGTTTTAACAGTTAGGTTGAGATAAGCAGGGCGCTGGGGAGCATGCGGCCATCCTGCACTCTGCAGACTCAGTAGAGCTTCGTCCTGACAGACTGCTGGATGCGCCTCCTGCTCTGGACAGGATGACTGGCTCCTGCTAACATCACTCAATGTGGCCACACTCCTGGACAACCCATAACCTTCAATCCTGCCCAAGGCCCTGAAGCAGCAGCAGCATTTTATCACAGTCCAAAGTCCAAACTGCGCCTATTCCATGCTACTCTAATTTTCACCCGACAAGGCCCATGGGACAACCCGGGCTTCCACCATGTGAAGGGAGCAGGCAAACACCACTTCAGAGATGCTGGAGCGAGACCAGGTTCCCCAACTGAGGCCTCCCAGCACTCTTACAAAACCTCAGTTATTCATTTTAACATAATTTTGTAATCCCTAATTGAGCCCCAGAAATTACTTTATTAATGAGAACAACTAATCTAGATTCATCTAGACCTTCACAGAGTGCACCAGCCCTTGAACGTCTCCTGATCGTCTAAGGAAAAACAATGGGTGAGACGCTGAAGAACGAGTGGACAGGACTAGAAGTAAAGTGATGCCCGTCGGCCATTCTGTCAACTCCTCCCCAGCTACCTGTGCTGTGAGCAATCCCTACTCCCACCCGGTGCGGGTGCCACAGAGCTACGTCCCCAGCCCCATTCACCTAGCCAAACTCTCTTTGGCAGGGCGGGTGGCAATATTAAGGATGAAACCCAGGGCCCCAGGCATGCCAGGCAAGTACTTCCACCACTGAGCTACATCCCCAGTCCTTTTTATTTTTTGAGACAGGGTCTTTTGCTAGTTTCCCAGGTCAGCCTTGACTTGTGATCCTCGTGCCCCAGTCTCCCGAGAGGCAGGAATTGCAGGTGTGCACCAACCAAAGCTGGCTAGCTACTGAACTTCTTATACAAGAAATGCCCCTTACTAAGAAGGATCCTCTGCATATCAGTCAAATCACTGAAAGCTGGCTACCAAAAAAAAAAATTTTACACTCTAGGGGATATAGTTCAGTGGTAGGGTATTTGCCTAGCATGCCTAGGCCCTAGTTCAATTCCAAGCACCAAAAAAAAAAAAAAAAAAAGGGTGGGGGGTGGAGAGCACTCTGATCCAGTGTTTCCTAGGTTGTGTGTCCTTCTTTGACATGTTAAAGGGAATTTGGGACACGGGTTCTGAAGTCCACAGATTCTGGGGAATCATGAGTAAAACTCCTAGAGAAGCAGGTGTGTATGGAAACTGACATCTGAGCCAAGCTATAGCAGAGCCGACAGAATTCCTCAAGCCTCCCAGAGTTCTGAACACCTTCCACATCACGCTTACACCCTGCAGAAAAGTGTTTCACAACACACAGTGACCAAGCGTCTGGTCCTAGAGCCAGAGCCCCCTCCCTCCCACACCTCTGCCTCTCTCACCCATGGGCCTTGAGAAAGCAACTGAAATTCCAGACCAAGATGCCATGAAGACCACTGCACTTTCCCAGCGGAGAACCCACAGCAGGGGTGCTCCAGGCCCTGTGATTTGCCATCATTGTCTGCTACTGCCAGTTTACTGAACTCTGCCTCCAGTGGAAGGGCTGTCGCTACCCTAGCACTCAGCAGTGGTCGTCTACGAGGAGATCTGGCCAGGAGCTGTAATGCCTAGACCCTGAGCCGTCACGGCTGCAGGTTCGGAGACAGCACCCTAAAACGCACAGGACAGCCCCAGCCTCTGTCTGCAACTACGTGTCCTCCCACACCCTCCCCCTCAAGGGGGAAGTGCTGGTGCCAAACCACACCCAGAACGCTATGATGGGGTGGGGCCCCTTACAGCTCCGCGAGTGACCCAAATTGCTCCCAGTGAGCACCTGGCACCTCCGAACTGGCCACCTTCCCTACGACACTCTCTGTGTCACTCTGGACATCTCTGGTGTCTGAATAAAACCACCAAAAGCCCAGCAACCGAGGAGACCACACCCACACCGGCGCCCCTGTCTAGGTGGGAAGCGCACTGCACGGAGCAAGCAGCGGGTTCAGACCACGCCTCTTTACCTTCCTCAGATATTGCCTCAGCCAGCTGCCAGGGGGAAACCGCACTGTGAGAGAACTCTCAACTGCGGCTGCAGTTTCGCATGGAGGCTGAACTTTTGGCAGGAGGTCTGAACGGCAGTCCTTCTGGTGGTGCAGCCCGTGCCTGATGGTTTCTTTCAACTGCCCCGTTACTCCCCTGGGAAGGACACAACCCTCATGAGGATCGATGGACACGCTTGTACAGAACATGGTTTCATATTACACTCAAGTTCCAGGGCTGCATAAAGCAAGTACTGCCTGCTCCCTTGTCAGGACTTAGGTCACATAATCTGATAAGTTATAAGGAAGAAACAGTCCCGAAAGAAAAAGTGCCTCCCTAGACCACTGTCCATGCATGGACACATGCGTATGCCTTTCCACGTGGAAGCTGCACACGTCAGCGGGGCAGCGGACGAGCGCAGCTTGGCTCTCATCTCACACCTCGCGGGGTGGGGAGGGATGCTACAAGGCTAACACACACGCTACAGTGAGAATGCAGGGAAAAGCCATTCCCAAGGTCTGGAACTATCTTCTGCAACAAGAGGAGAGGAGAGGACAGCAACCTGCCCTGAACGCTGAGCGCTGGAGAACTGCAGGCACGAGGAGACGGCCACTCACACACCTTGCAGCTGGGCCTCCTGGCCTGGCCTAGGGAGACCCAACTTACCTGGAACCCCTGTAGGCAATCATGACACTCAAAACAAAAACAGGATTCCAGATTTCCCTGAGCTACCCTCCTGAAAACTAGCTACTCAAACTCACAAGAACTCAAGGAACACATGGAGTCTGGTGGACAGAGTTCCGCTGCTGCGAGCAGGCCAGCCAGGCGCACTTACCATCCTCCATGTCCTCCTCCGCATTGCTGTGCCCGTCACTCAGGGCCACATTCCCATTGATGACAGGGTTCTGAGTAATTCTTGGCGGGTCATCTGTATCTCCAGCTTTAACGAAAACAAAGAAAAGTCCATGGGTTTCACCTTAACAGACTGCATTAAACAAACAAATTTGTATTTTTGGTAACTTCCAATCACTTACATATCCTAACTGTACATTAATAAAAATTCATTCTAATCCAAAGACAATCACAAGTAAGTAACAATTTTGTTTTCACTTTTTTTTTTAAAGGGGGAGGGAGGGAAGGAGAAAATCATTTTTTTTCATCTGGTTCTAGTTTTTCTGACAGGTCCTCACCCATGCCAGGACTGCCGAGCCACAGAGCCACCACTCCAGACAGAATTTTGTTGTTTCTGAAGGCTAAATAGAATTTGAACACAGGAGACTCGGCAGGATGATCTGCTCCACTTGCAACAGAATGACTGTGTGTAAAACATTTACTCTTTTTACAATGAATAATCAACTTAGATTTAAGAATCTATGTGATTGAGATGGAAAGTCATTGTGCAACACGTTTCCGACTAATTAAAACTTAATTCTATGGGGCTGGAGTAGTAGCTCAGCAATGCAGCACCTGCGTGGCATGCACAAGGACCCAGGCTCAAACCCCAGGACCACATACACAACTAAGTGTCAGAGAAACAAAAACCAGATGGAAAAAAAAATTACTGCTAACACACAGGAACAGTGTGCTGCAGCACAGACACTAAACCTGTGGACACATCAGTCCTTCATTACCCAAATGACACTGTGTCTGTATAATCGTACAGTCTAGAATATACTCAGATGCTGACAAAAGCGGATGAGTCACTCTAAATTCTAGCTAAAACCTGGCTTTAAAAACACACAAAATTTAGCCAGACGCTGTGGTACATGCCTGTGATCCCAGCAGCTTGGGAGGCTGAGGCAGAAAGATTGCAAGTTCAAGGCCAGCCCCAGTAACTTAGCAAGACCCTGTTTCAAAATAAAATCTAAAAAAGGCTGCGGACGTGGCTCAGTGATTAAGTACCCCTGGGTCAAATCCCTGGTAACCACCCCCACCAAAAAATACCCACACAAAATTTTAAATGATTGGTAAATACAGGGTGTGAATCCCCATTACAGGGTTCTGTTCACTGCGTTCATCCACTGTCTTAAAGCTGACCCAGAACAAACCACGGCAAACTTAAAGGTTTCAGGAAGGCAGACTCCTTTTTAACTCATGGGCTGTTCCAGACTAACTCTCTGCAACTAATGCTGAGCCCATGTGGCCCACAGTGCAGTTTCCCTGGTGCACCAGACGCACCAACAGAAATGAGTCTGGGCACAGGAGCAGCTGTGCCGGCTCTACAATCTCAGCCTTTGGCATCGGTGAGCCATCTGCTTCAGCACCACGGACAGCGCCCTCCCTTCCCCCTCAAGAAACACCTCCGAGAGTTGATACCATGGAATCTCTCTCCAAGGTCTCCAGCACAAAATCATACCGCCCCCCCTCCCCGCATAAGGACTTCAAAACTCATAATATTAAGAAACAGCTTTTACCATCCACATCTAGACAGATGTTCAAGACTGCTTCCAATCCTGACCACCTTTTAAGATGTTCTATTAAATACCAATATATACAATTTGATTTTGTTTAAAAAAACAAAAACAAAAACAAAAACAAAACAAAACCGCTTCTAAAAACACAGACACACTATCAAACTGGTTTTTGACCTCTATGCCTTGGCAGAAATGTTAGGAGAGTGACCACATTCCCACTGATGATCAGCTCTGAGAAATGAAAGGCAGTTTGATATGCCTGAGAGAGAGGAAGGAGAGACTTCAAGGCCTTGGGTTCTCCTAGCACCATCATCACAAAAAAAAAAAAAAAAAAAAAAAAAATCAGGTATTTGAAACATCTTTTATCCACACCTATCCTCAAACTACACTGAATCACATTTTAAAACTTTGTGGAGGAAATCCCTATGAAAGCAAATCAGTTAATACTCATTCTGCTGATGCTGTTTTAACAGCAGGGTTTTTAATTTTTATTTTATCGTACGACAGTAAGTTGCCCATGCTAGGCCTGAACCTGTGGGCCTCCTGCCTCAGCCTCAGCCTCCTGTGTCTCCAGGGTTCCAGGCCTGCGCCAGCATTCTGCATGCGGGTGTTTGTTGCTGCTGCTGTTATTTGGGTGTGGGGGTTACCAGGGATTGAACCCAGTGGCACTGGGCCACATCCCCAGATCTTTTTATTTTTTATTTTGAGACAGGGTCTCCCTAAAGCTGCTGAGGGCCTTGCTAACTTGCTGAGGTTGGCTATGAACTTGCGATCCTCTTCAATCAGATTCCCATACCTGGGATTACAGGTGTGTGCCTCTCCAACCCCTTCCCCATCTCCGCTCTATGCAACAGTTTTAAAAAGGGGGTGGCTCAGTGGTAGAGCACCTCCCTGGCACGCACACAAAGAAGCGTCCGAGCAACAGAAGTCCATGAAAAACTAAATAAAAATTGATTCATTTTCTCTCTCTCTCTCTCTCACTGTCCCTCTCTCTTTAGGAAAAAAAACTGACTTTAAAAAAATTTTTTTAAAGAGAGGGAATTTTATTTCTTTTTCATCTGGTTTTTGTTTTTACAACACTTGTGTATGTGATGCAGGGATTCGAACCCAGGTTCCTCACACATGCCAGGCAGGCCCTCTACTGCTGAGCCACCGCTCCAGATCCTTTGTTTAAAAAAAAAATTTTTTTTTTTTGGTCTATATACCCATATGGAAAATTCTCCTAAGATATGTTTGGTTTCTAAAATTAGGATCCCAACCAGGGGCTGGAGTGGTGGCTCAGCAGTTACAGCGCTTGCCTGGCATGTGCAAAGATGTGAGTTTGAACCCTAGCACCATGTACACAAAGTGTCAGAGCAACGAAAGCCATGTGAAAAACTAAATAAAACTGATAACTGATTCTTCTTTTTCTCTGTCACTCCCGAAAGAAAGAAAGAAAGAAAGAGTGAGCCCAAGCAAACAATATCATATGCAACCTGTGCTGGAGCAGAAAACTTACAAAATTCAAAAGTGCCAAGGGCTGAGCACCTGCAATCCCAGTGACTTGGGAGGCTGAGGCAGAAAAATCTTAAGTTTAAGGCCAATCCTAGCAACTTATTGAGACTGTCTCATAATAAAAAATAACAAAGGGTGAGAATCTAGCTCAGTGCCTGGCCCCTGGGTTAAATCCCCAGCATTGCAAAAAAATTGGGGGGGGGGGTGAGCAAGTATCTATAAACGAGAACCTTTTAACCAGAGCCCCCAGGAGGGTCCGCAGAAGCAGCACCTTCTCCCACAGTGCACGACCAGGCCAGGGGACACACCACAGATCTCAAAGTGCTGCACTTCAAACACACCCAGTATCTTCTACTTAGTTACTCAGTTCAACCAAACACAACTGCTTTTGTTCGTGACACACGTGTGAAAATGGACAGGATCGCTAAGCACTAAACAGAAGACGGCGTCAGGTAAGTGTCAGTGTCTAAGTCATCCGACGTCAGGTGTCAGTGTCTTAAGTCATCTGACGTCAGGTAAGTGTCAGTGTCTTAAGTCATCCGACGTCAGGTAAGTGTCAGTGTCTAAGTCATGGCAAGTTAAGGAATCTGGCAGCTGACCTGTAATTGTGAAGTAGGACAAAGGCCTGGCTTTATGAGATCCAAGTGATTTCAGATTACAGCAAAAGGAGAGTTTTCAGGGACCTGTGACAGACTGCTTCCCACCAAAAGACACAGCAATTATAAAAATCAAGATCAACTGGGATCTGTGGCTCCCCGCTCACAACAGCCTACTGTGTAGGGGTGGAAATGAACAAACTCTCCCTCAGTTTTTCAGCAGGACTCCCTGCAATGTGGTGCCTCAAAGAAGTCTAGTATTCTGTAACACTGTCCTAATACGAATCAAGACAGAGTTTCTCTGCAGCTGGCACCTGAAGGGCACATAGAAAGCAGAGTCCTACTGTTGAGCAAAAGTTGTCTTTTGACACCAATTTAATATCCCTCACAGGCAGGGAGCCTCAAGGCTTTTGCTGGCTGGTCCACCATGTACTCAAGAAAGAGGGCCTGACCCCATGAAGCACCCAACCAACTCAAGTCTGTCTCCTAGGAACACAGGATCCAGTTTCTAAAAGTTCCCTCTGAATGAGTCAGTTCCACAGGGGGATTAAATGTTAATTAAGACACAGTAAATCCCTGGGCAAGAAATAAATAATGAAAGCACCTAACAATTGCAAAAAGGCTGAACTAGGCTTCTAGAAATAAACATTACGACTGTCAAGGAGCATGATGAATTGGCTTGTACACACACTTAGCCCTACATTAAAGTGATTTCACACCTGAGTTTCACATTCCACCTGGCTGAAATTATACGAGACATTAACTCTGATTTGGCCAAACGAACTACAACACTCAATTTTGTACATAATTAGCATAAAAAGTTAAAACTGGGGTGTTTGGCAAAGACTGATAATAACGTGCAATACTTCAGATTTTTTTAAAAGTCAGGGGTTGGAGGTGTGGCTCAGGGATAAAGCGCTTGCCAGGCACACATAGAATACCTGATTCCATCCCCAGCACCAAGAAAACTTTTAAAAAAGTTCCCACTGTCGAGTATCTGTAGGAAAATAAAGCAATTAACATTCCAAACACACCTCACACTCCAGTGCAGCAGGGGCTGACTTCTGCCACTCTTAATTACCGGAGACACAACTTTATGTGTTTGTTAAAAGGCACAAAATACCTATTTTTAGAAACATGGCAGGCTGCCTTGGCTACTTGTGCAGTCTGCGTCTCCCCCTCTTTCGCTGAGGACGCCTATGCTCACATTCCACTTCTCCTACCGGCTTCAATGTGATGTCATAACAGAACTACCATCCCAGCAAGGAACACCTGCCAATTGCTATGGAAATTGGGCAGCATTAATTTAGCATTTGAATCTCACCCTTGTATAATGTCAGAAAAGACAGAATTCCAACTTGTTGATTTGGACATTTTCTGTGACTTATCCAAAAAATTCGTCACCTCCCTCAAAAGGCCAGGGTGGCAGGGAAAGCATATCAAGCCCCACACTGAAATCCCACAGCCTCTCAAAACCCATGGCCCACCTTCAGGTGGTGCCTGGCTAGAGACCCAGTGCCACCCAAGATCCACAGACATCTGCACTCAGACCCCCAGATTTCCAGCAAGCAGTGACAACCTGCAGAGGACCACAGGACAGAATGGGGGCAGCACTCAGTCCCTGGACTGGCCTGCTCACCTGGCGCCTGGGAAGGCACCTCCACCCCTCCATCAGTTTACGTCCTACACCAAGTCTAAGCCCCTCAGCTTCTTTCTGCCCGGTCCCTCCTCCTCTCAACCCTCCTTCCCCCACTGAACCCATTCTACCAGAACTAACGAGAAAACCAGTATCTTCCTGCATATAAACTTAAAACTGGTACTACTTTTTAACCAGCAATCTCAAATACATTTCAGAAGAACAGAAATGTCAGTGTTGGTTCTGGAATCCTGAAATCACCTTCTGGCCCAAGCCTGTGGTTCCCAGCCATGTCTCATGGCTCTGAGGAGTCTGTGGGGTGGGGGAGGGTAGGTTCTCTCCCGCATCAGAGTGACTGCATAGAATCCCCACCAGCTGCACACCCAATTCTTTTCTTTCTTTTAAAAGCATCCTACAGAAATCTTGTCTGTAAGACCAGGCACATCCCTGCAACCTCATCTATTTAGATAAGTGGTCCAGGAGCATTTCAGCAGAAAGCTGGTAAAACCTAAAAGTGCTGGACTTGCAACAAACCAACCCTGCGGACATGACCTAGCAATGCGGAGGCCCTTGCTCAGGAGAGAAGGGCGCTCTACCAACTCTGCAGCTCTGAATGTACTCAGAAACTACGAGTTCATTTTAAAAGCGACACAGGGGGAGCGGTGGTGGCTCAGCAGTTTCGGCACCTTCCTGGCATGCATGAGGATGCAGGTTTGAACCCCAGCACCATGTACACAACGAAGTGTCAGAGCAACAAAAGCCACATGAAAAACTAAATAAAATCGATTCTCTTAAACAATAAATAAACAAAGCAACATGAGTCCTCAAGCCTAGTAAACAGGGGAAAGAGCTGATATAGAATAAAGAATTTCAGCATCATGCAGAGTGTGCCTTAAACTCTCGAGCAATTAAAGGGAGAAAAGTCTGGGAGCTGATACAGGAAGTTTCCCACAGCCACCTGGGGCAGGTGCACTAAAGAGAGCAGTGCTGGCAGAGGCAAAGTGGGCATCCCCACCGGGCAACGGCAGACAAGGCCTTTGGACGCTGCTGGGGAGGGAAGGGTGCAGAAGGGGACTCTGCCCTTGCGGAGGGGTGCACACATTAACCCCAGCAACTCAGGAAGCTGACAGGAGGATGACAAGTTCGAGGCCTCAGCAACTGAAACAGACCGTCTCAAAACAGAATTCAGAGGAGGACTGGGGATGCAGCTCGGCGGCACAGTTCCCTTGGTTTCCGTCCCCAGGACTCAACGCCAACTCCTACTGCTGGGTTCCACCCGCCAGCACCACTAAGGAACCAAACAAAAACACCTGCTCTAACTAAACCCTTATTTCACCAGGCCCTGAACAAACATTCTCAAGGTAAAGGAGGTAATCTCAAGGTAATCAGGCAATTCCTGCTTACCAACAGACCTACAGCCCCAATCTTGTATATTATGCTCCCCAAGCTACCCTAGTATGAGGCTGGAACACAGGAGCACTTTACTGAGCCACATCCCCATCCCTATTTTCAGCATCACACAGAGCACGCCTTAAGCTCTTTTTTGAGACAGGGTCTTGGTAAGCAGCAGAGGCTGCCCTTGATTTGCAATCCTCCTTCCTCGGCCTCCCTAGTAGCTGGGATTACAGGCATGGGCCACAGTGCCCAGTAGCTCATGCTTTTAAAAATGTTTAGGGTGGGAGCTGGAGCAGTGGCTTAGCGGTTACGGCGCTTGCCTGGCATACGTGAGGACCTGGATTTGAACCCCAGCACCACATATACAACAAAGTATGGGTGCAACAAAAGCCACGTGAAGAACTTAAAGACTGATTCTCTCACCATCCCTCTCTTTTAAAAATTCAGGGTTAGCACCTGTACAATTTATTCTAAAATCTTATTTAAAATGCAATTATAGATTATATATATGTCATCATGGTGACAAGTGGTTTTAATAAACAATAGAGAGATCATGTATGCTTTTCCTAGTTTTCCTGTGTAATACCATCTTGCAAAAATTACAGTATAAAATCATAGCCAGGACTCATGCTATGATCCACAAAGCCTGTTCAGAATCCCCCATATTTACTAGTACTTATTTGTGTGCTTAGTTTTGTGCAATTTTAGTTCAACTATAGGTCTTTGGGTCCACTGCCAGACAAGACACCAAACAGCTCCAAACAAAGGCTCCTTGGATACCCTTTGTAACCACCCCTACCCCCATCTCTCATAACCACAATCTCTAATTGTGCCATTTCAAAAATGTCTTTGGGGTAGGGGATTTAGTTCAGTGGCAGAGCACTTGCCTAGCATGCGCAAGGCCCCAAGTTCAGTCCTCAGCTCTGGAAAAAAATATATCTTTAGTGTATATCTACATCCCGTAACAAACCACTCCTTACTGCTAAGCAGGAGCCCATAGGTGGGCCACTGTTGACACACGGGGGGGGGGGGGTCTTTCCAGTCTGAGGATATCACAAATGCAGCTGCCATGAACATTTCTGGAGAAGATCTGGTTTCATATTAATTTTTGCTGTGGGATTTTTGAAGAATGAAGTGTTCAGGTGGGACCAGCAGTACACGCCTGTAACCCTAGTGACTTAGGAGGCTGAGGCAGGAGGATCACAAGTTCAAAGCCAGCCTCAGCAACTTAGCTCTAAGCAACTTGGTGAGACCCTGTCTCAAAATAATAAAGAGTTGGAAATGTGGTTCCATGGTTAAGTGCTGCTTGGCTCAATCCCCAGTGCTTAAAAAAAAGGAAGTCCTCAGTCAAGCAAATGTTAGCAAGGTGAACAACATGGGGGTGAGGGAGGGGAGGAAGGTGATCTAACGGCCTCCTTCCTCACTGCTGACGTGTCCCAAGCCCTCTCAGCGCTCACACGTGCGTGTGCATGGCAGGCACGCACTGCTCGCTTAGAAATCAGAGCCACCAAGCTGAGAAGCATGGACACACACATATGCAGGAGGGTTTAACTGTTAACAGCTCCAAAACAACACGCCACAGTTCACTCGACCGTTCTCCTCCTCCAGATGACTCTCTCCAGCACTTCTTAACCCCTGCACTTTTGGCCACTCCAAATGATGCTCCCACAAGCTACTGTCCTACGTGGTTTATCCTGCAGCTTCTGAAGCTTCTACACATTTTATCACCAGGTAGCCAGCCATGCTTTGTCCAAAGGCAACTATCACAACACTGATAACCAAGAACCAGAACAATCCCAACTGGCTCTCAACGCTAAGCCTCATAAGTGTCAAACTGCCCAAATCCTTTTTAGGAAAACGCATACAGTTCTCCCTTACAGATGCATCCATTCCATTCTGATGGTCCTGTTCAAAAAAAAAACAAAAAACAAAAAAAAAACAAAAAACAAAAACAAAAAAAAACCCCCGCCAACCTCCAAGTGCAGAAATGTACTCTGAGGTCACAGGAAGACCAAGAGCAGCTGACAGGCATCAGGAATCTGAAGGACTGAGGAGCTGGGGGCCCCGGGAGAGGGTGCTACCTGTGGGACCAGGTAACGGGAGCTGGCACCATCATGACCAACCCTCTAAACAAGGATGGGAGAAGTGGAAGAAGAGAGGGAATTGTAAGTGCCATGGGGATTCACAGAAACAGGGACAGCGCCAGCCAAAAGCAGGCTGCGTGACCGCACTCCCCAACACTGCCAGGGTTAACTGCAGTCCCCTTGGGGATTTCTCCTACACAGAGGTGGACCTCAGACACAATCCGGGGACAAGGAACACCAAGTTCTTAAAGGGACATGATAAAGCCAGGCACAGTGGGTGCAGGCCTATAATCCTGGCTACTCAGGAGGCTGAGACAGGATTTCAAATTAAAGGGTAGCCTGGGCAACTTAACGATATCCTGTCACAAAATAAATTTCATTCATTTATTCTTAAATAAAATGTAAACGGTAGGGCTGGGATATAGCTCAGTGATAGGCCTGATGTTCAATTTTAAAAATTAAAAAAGAAGATACACTAAGATCAGGAACCACAGGTTAAGATCATCTCTCCTCCCACCTCAGATCTAAAATCACATCCTTCTTTCCAAATTCAGGGGCTCCAAGGTCACCAGCCTCAACAACTAGAGGGTGTAAGGAAGCAGGTGCAGCAGCCCTGCCTGCCAGCCAGCAAGCATGACACCGTACTGGAAAACCACGCTGGCCTCCATCCCTCACTTCTCCTGCCTGGCGGCATCTGTGAAGCCCCAAGAAGCAGCCAATTCAGGAATGTGGTCCCAAGTGGAAAATTTCATTAAAGATCTTTCCTAACCCATCATCATCGCACACCAACGATGTCACGCATCCGCCCTACAAGATGGGCACATTCTACCTGCCTGCACTTACAACCAACACCTCCATTGGTAGGAGACACTGAGCTCCTCCACAGCCCCACACATTTCTTCCCTAGGCAGGCATTTCTGCCACAGCCAGACTGGGCTCTTGAGTTTTGTAGGACCAAGAAAGATAAGTCCTTGTCTCATGATGCTTACAAGTGCGAGCAGATTTCAAGGGGTGGCAATGGCAATGCAGGGCCACAGGGCTTGGAGCCACAGAGGAGGAGACACTTGCAGGGTCTCCCCGCAAGCTTCCTTGCTCTTCTGCCAGGGTCTCAGAGAGGAGTGACTACCTCGATCCTCCCCCAGCCTGCGGGGTTTCCTGTGTGCGTTAGGAACCAGCACCCCCTACTCATTCTATACTCCATGAATTCTTTGGGTCACTCTATCAACAATAAAACTGGCCTGATTCCTAATCTAAGGCAATTTTTTTTTTTTTAAAGAGAAAGGGACACAGAAAAAGTGAGAAACAACTTTAGTTTTTCACATGGCCTTATAGTTGCTTCAACACTTAGTTGTGTACGTGGTGCTGGGGTTTGAACCCAGGTCCTCATGCTTGCCAGGCAAGCGCCGAAACCGCTGAGCCACCGCTCCAGCCCATCTAAGGCAATTTTAACAAACAATTTTGTACACTGGTTATATGACTCCATGATCCTCACAAGGCTGTTAGGAAACTCACCTCCATGTGCCAGTCACATCCCACTAACCCACAACGTCACTGGTCCTATGCCCTTGGAGGGCCTCTGCAGCAAAGCCAGTGCCCACCCAACCTCAAAGGCGGAAAGCCGAAGCCCGGAAGGAGACTGACTTTACTGAACCTTGGCAGCTGCACCATGCTCTCAAATCGTCCTGATTTAAACCAGCAACAGGGAAATAAACCCCAGAGAAGGCCCCAGATAATCTGTGTTCCCTAAATAAAACTGCCTGGGGTTTTCGGTTTGGCTTTACCATGTAAAAATCATCTGTTCCGAGATCCTCCACACCAGCAGCCACGTCTGTCCACACATGTGGTCTCCCCCAAAGAAACAATCACCACACCGTGTTGTGTGCAGAGACAGCCTCGCGGGATCAACAGGATGACAGTGGGCATCAAGTGGCCACAGGACTAACGTGTGAACACACGGTGTCCTGTATGGACCTGGGATGACATCTGCAGAGTGTCGGGCACGCGGCGGAGGAATGGAATCCCTCTCCTGCCTTTACTAAGTGTTGCCTTTCAAGAGCAAAACAACAACACACGCACAGCATGCATGGCCAAAACACTGTCTCCGCAGCCCTTGAAAGACGGCGAGGCCGAGTAAGGAAGGGCCCCACAGCTGAGCCGCTCACTCCCTGGCCAACAGCACCCTGCTCACAGGCCTGGTTTCCCTTAAGAACTACCAGAAAGTCAGGCCAGGCGGGGTGGGGTGAGCTCAGAGGTAGGCAGACCCTGCAGGACCCACCTGCAATCCCAACAGCTCAGGCCCTTAGCGACTTGGTGACACCCTGTTTCAAACAACAAATAAAAAGCAGGGAGGATGAGGCTCAGGGATTAAGCACCCCTGTGTTCAATCTTCAGTAACTTAAAAAAGAAAATTTCGAAACCTGCCAAACACGACCAATTCCAAAGAAGTTCTTTTAATAAAATCCAACAGGAACAACTTAAAACAGAGAGAACACACTGACATGCTGCTTTTTGTTTTTTATTTTTATTTTCTTTTTAACACCTGTCCCGCCTGAGACACAGACCAACCACCATGCACAGTTTACTCTCCTTTAGAGGAGTCCTACCCGGATTCCCTGGACTCAACGGCTGAAAAGTTAGTATTCCAAATGGTTCAGTCCGAACGCCAACGAGACCCCGACGCTGGCTTGCACCAGCCAAGCAACATGGACGGCCCCCACTCAAGACGGAAGCCACTGCGGCAGGACACTCTGCTCAAGGCTGGAGGGCTCACCCTAGGAAACATTTCTCTCCAAGCCACACATTTAAACACAAATCCAACCAAAAAACTAGGGCTGGGTATGGTGACCCATGCTTGTAATCCCCACACTCAGGAGGCTGAGGCAAGTGGAGTACAAGTTTGAGGCCAGCCTCAGCAACTTAATAAGATCCTGTCTCAAAGTAATAAAATAAGGACTAGAGAGGCAGTTCAGTGGCAAAGCACCTCTGGGTTCAATTCCCAGCACCAAAATAAGTAAATAACTGAATAAATAAAAAAGCAAAAAGGGCTGGGGATGTAGCTCAGTGGTAGTGTCCCTGGTCCAATCTCCATCGCTGCAAACTGTAAAAAGCACCAGTTTCCCCTGCAACTAGAGGTGGTCCCAACGCTTACCTAGGAAGGTAAAGGCACGCGAAAGCGGAAGCAAACCGCGAATTCCCTTCCAAGCTGGCAATCTGCTGTGGAGCATCAGAAACCAAACTCTACTGGCCGGCAAAGGAAACACCGTGGCTCCTGGCCAAGTCCAGAAGCAGCCCACACAAAGATCCTATTTGATTCTGACTGGGTGCAAAATCAATTCAATGGAAAAGGAAGTCTCTTTAACAAATGGACATCTGTAGACAGGGAGGAGAAAACACGTCTCACCTAAGCATCACCTTAGAGAAATCAATTCGTTGTGAACTTGTAGAAGAAAGCACAGGAGGAAAACTCACATGGGATGGGGCCAAGCATTCTAAATACAAAAAGACAAAAAAAAAGCTCATAAAGTGTACTTCATTAAAAGTGGAAGACTCTTGCTGGGCACCGTGGCACACGCCCGTAATCCCAGAGGCTTGGGAGGCTGAGGCAGAAGGATCGTAAGTTCAAAGCCAGCCTCAGCAACTTAGGACGGCCCTAAGCAACTCAGCATGACCCTGTCTCAAAAAATGTAAAGGGCTGGGATGTGGCTCAATGGTTAAGCACCCCTAGGTTCAATCCTAGGTTCAAGCCCCTGCACCCATTAAGAAAAAAAATTTCTAGAAGATTTTGCTCCACAAAGACACTTTTAAGAGAATAAACAGACATGCTACTGGCAAGGAGAAAATATGTGCAAATCACATATCAGACAAAGGACTTGTATCTCAGAGTTCTCAAAATTCAACAGCAGGGGTGGGGGGCAGGAGCAGTGGCTCAGCGGTTAACAGCGCTTGCCCAGTGTGCACAAGTTCAGACCCAGCACCACGTACACAAGCAAGTCCCGCAGCAACGAAAGCCACGTGAAAAGCTAAATAAAGCTGTTTCTCTTTCTCTCGCTCACTGACTCTTTTTCCCCCAGGGCTGAGGACCGAACTCAGGGCCTTGCGCATGCTAGGCAAGTGCTCTGCCACTGAGCTAAATCCCCAACCCCTACTGACGCTCTTTAACAACAACAAAAACCAATAGCAGGAAAAACCTAAATTAAAGAAATCACAGGAAGTCTTGAACCGCTACTTACAAGAAGACAGAAGTGACAAACACACAAAGGTATCTAACCATTAATCAGCACCCCAACCCCATGAATGCCCCCGCAGCTTGCCCACACTCCAGCCCCTCCCTGCGGAACTCCGTGCAGTCCGGCAGGTGGCAGTTAGGGGGCAGCATGTGCCTGGATGCCAGGGGCCTTCCCATCTTCTGGGTGGCACCAGTTCCTTCACTGGCATTAGAGACATGGAAGAGGTGACCGGCTCCTGAGGGTGAGGTGAAGCCTTGCTCCCCACTTCCACCCATCTTCCCTTTCAGAATGCAAGCCCCACAGATGACAGAAGCCAGCCCACGGCCAGCTCCCACCGCGATGCACAGCGAGCTCCAGCCAGTGAGCCCCCATCTGCCTCTCACGAAACCCTCAGCTGACGAGTGTCCCGCACTCTGCACCACCCTGCCATGGCGGCAGCTCAGTACCGAAGCATGGTGTCATCTATGGAAAGTTCAGATCTCTCATAAACACCGAACAGAACCTATTGTGGGAGATGGAGTCATACGAACCTGCACGTCTTCCTGATCTTGGGGTTTTCCTCACAAGGTAAACCCAGAATGCACACGAAAGCAGGGTGATGCTGAGGGCACCGTGCCGAGAGAGGCCGGGCTCTATAGGCACACACATTACAGACCCATCTATGTGAAATGGGGCTGCTGAGGGTTGGGGAGAGATTTTGAGAGGCTGCTGTTGAATTCAGGGAGTTTTGTGGTGATAAAAACACCCTAAAATTGTGTTAACAACTACACAATTGTGAAGCTGATTATCCCCACCAGGAGCCAGACACAGTGGCACAGGCCTATAATCCCAGCAACTCGGGAGGCTGAGGCAGGAGGACTACAAGTTTGAGATCACCCTCGGCAACTTAACAAGACCGTTTCAAAATAAAAACCCAAAAGGGCTGGAGAAGCAGCTCAGTGGTAGGCACTCCTGGGCTTACACCCACTACTCCCCCAAAATAAATACAAGCCGAAACCTGCGCGAGCTGCACACTTCCAATGGCGGACTGTGATGTGAGCTACGGCACAATTCAGTTGCTTTACAAATAATGGTGGCCAACTACTATACCTTACCAAAAAAAGCATGGTGCGTGCGAAGCTGAGTTTGATCCCAGTACTGGCGGAAGGCGAGTACATCCAAACCCGGTGCTTTGTAATTATGACCACGGCACGCCACTGCGACGGTGGAGGCAACGCAGATGACCTGGCCATGGTTCCCGCACTGTGGCATCAGTCGGACAGGGAGGCAGCGGGGAGGAAGAACAAAGCCATGGGCATAACCCGGCAGACATGCCCAGGAGGCAGAACGCGGGCGCCTGTTTTCACGCCCCACAGCTGGCACCCTCCCTGCCCAGTCCCCAGAGCTGCGACCTCAGGGGTGGCCTCCAGGCCCACCGCAGTTGCCAGTTCAACAGGCCTTCCTGCTCCCCTAGTTTCTCTTCCCAACTTCCAGAGCAGTCTGCTTACTCCTGCAAGCCCCCCAACCCCCGTGCCCTGCACCACCTGTTACCAGGACCCTGCCCAGCTCCCTGCGCCCTGCACCACCTGTTGCAGGCCCCACAGCACCCAGTTGCGCTCCACAGGTGGGGGGGGGGGGCACTTGAAGGCTTTTGAAGGCTTTCTCCTGCCCCGCCTCTTCCTGCCTGCCAGGTTACTAGGTGTATACCACTCGGGGTGGGCCTGGGGAACCATCTTCCCAGTGCATAGCAGACACAGCACTAGAAGCCACATTCCAGCCAATCCTGACCAGAACAGAACCCCCCAGAAGAGCTGAAGGAAAACCCAGCCCCTAGCTCTGTGCATGCTGTGGTCCCAAGGACCTTTCTGTACAATGGAGGAAAAAAGACATTACGTCAAAAAATAAATTAATTTTAAAAAGTGGCTCTTATGGGGCTGGAGCAGTGGCTCGGCGGTTACAGCGCTTGCCTGGCATGCACAAGTACATGGGTCCAAACCCCAGCACCTACGTACACAACTGTGTCCTAGCAAGGAAAGCGATGTGAAACCCAATAAAAATTGAGTCTGTCTCTCTCTGTCTCTCAGTCCTTCTCTCTTAAAAAATAAAAATAAAAAATAAAGAAAAAGTGGCTCTTAGGACTTTTTTTTTTAAGAGAGAAAGAGAATCAATTTTATTTAGCTTTTCATTGCTCCAACATTTAGTTGTGTATGTGGACTAGGGTTAGAACCTGGGTCCTCACATGTGCCAGGCAAGCGCGATACGGCTGAGCCACCACTCCAGCCCCAAGAACTGATACTTTCAATTTTATTTTAACTAAATTAGCTTCGTGTAGTTACTGAGCACATGGGGTCTGGCTAGAGACTAATTCTATCTATTTTAAATTTAATTAGACACAGGGCTAGCGGATATCACACGACAAGAAGGGCTAGAAATGCCTTTTTCCCCTCAGGGTCTTGGTTTCTACATCTGAAGTTCGGGGCCACAATAGATGGATATGCTCTAAAACATATGACCAAGTACTCTGACAGATACCCAAAAGCTGTATCTCAGGGTTGCAGCCGTGGCTCAGAGGTTACAGCGCTTGCCTGGCATGCTCAAGGACGCAGGTTCGAACCTCAGCACCACATACACAGCAGTGTCAGAGCAACAAAAGCCACATGAAAAACTAAATAAAATTCATTCTCTTTCTCACAACCCTCCCTCTAAAAAAGATGTATCTCCAGGAAAAACAAAAGCCCTTTAAAAAAATTTTTTTTTCTTGAATACTGGGGATTGAACCTAGGGGTGCTTAACCACTGAGCCACATCCCCAGCCTGTTTTTTTTTTTTTATTTTGAAGCAGGGTCTAAGTTGCTTAGGACCTTGCTAAGTTGTTGAGACTGGTCTTGAACTTGTGATTCTTTTGGCCTCGGCTTCCCAAGCCTCTGGGATTACAGGCATGTGCCACCACACCCTTTTAAATTTTTTTTAAAATGACAGCACCTGCTGGGCAGGGTGGCACACACCTGTGATCTCAGTGGCTCAGGAAGTCAAGGGCAGGAGGATTACAAACTCCAGCCAGGCTCAGCAGCAGAGCGCCACTGGGCTCAACAACTCCCTATACAGGAAAAGAAGAAAGAAAGAAAAAAAAAAAAAGCCCTAACTTGGTCAAAATAGAATTCTCCCTCTCCACATCCCTCAGGGTAACTCATAACCCCAACTTTATGGTAATCCAAACACTTGGGGCTCTCTGCATGGACCATGCTTTTAACATTGCATCATGCCATCGCCTGGGCACTTGTCAGTGTCCTGCCACAATTCGGAAGCCATGCTTCCTGAAGCTCAACAGTCACCTCAAGGGACACCCAGAGTCGCCCTCATTCTCTTGATCCTATCTTCTCCAGGCACTGGACAGGGCAACAGCAGCCACTGATGCGCTCCTGCCTGCATCATGTGTTCTCTGACGGTCACTCCTGACCAAGCTTGCCAAAGCCAGGACTTGTTGTGGCCCCTTTCATTTTCCCAGCAAAACCAAACCTTGAGTCTGCTGAAATCACCCACCTGATACAATGTCCAGAGGACCCCAGCAGTGTGCTCCATGTGCAGAAAACAAAAGAGATCAAAAAGACACATTTAGCCAGGCACAGGGGCACAAGTTTACAACTCCAGCAACCGGGATGCTGAGGAAGGAGGCCTGCAAGCTCAAGGCCAGCCTGGGCAACTTAGTGAGACCTTGTCTCAAAGTAAGCAAGAAAAACTTTTTTGTTTAACAGAGAACCAAGTTTATTAAGTTATTCATCTGGTTTTTGTTTTTCCGACACTTGGTTGTGTATGTGGTTTTGGGGTTCGAACCTGGGTCCTCATGCATACCAGACAAAACGTCTCCAGCCCTCAAAAGTAAAACTTCTAGAAAGGCTTGGGCTGTAGCTCAGAGGCTGAACACTCCTGAGTTCCATCCCCAGCACGCCAAAAAAAGAAAAGGTCACGTTTATTTTCTTGAATCAGTAATTTATAGGCAGACTAAATTCAAACCAAGAAAGGATTTCTGGGGCTGGAGATGTAGCTCAGTGGTAAAGTACTTGTCTACCCTGCCAAAGGCCCTGAGTTTGTTCCATCCTTAGCACTTCAAGGGGAAAAAACTAGGGGGGGGGGCCTGCAGGGGAGGTCCTATATTTGAACTGTAGTCTTGCTATGGTCTGATTGCTATGATTTTGTTATAACTATTTTGTCCAATATCAACTATCACATCTTTAAAATTTGCTGTCAGATAAAGAGGCCAAAAAGGAAAACATTTACAACATGCCAGAGAAAACAAATACCACATTGCTAGCTGGAACCTAATGGTGCAAGGAGACTGGCCTTTGAAGTCACCAAATTTCTTTCAATGTCTGCCCCTTAAGGAATCCTGAGGCTCTGGTACTTCTGACCCACTTTTCCTCCCACCTTGTGAAAGCTGCCATCTTAAAGAATTCAGGAGACAGGGAGGACACCTATACAGCTAGGCAGGGCTTCAAACAGGACTCGGGCATGCAGTAGGGACTGTGGGACCTGTACGTAGGCCAGTCAGGTTTGTGTATCTGTGTGGGCTTGGAGGAGGCCTGGAAGAAGAGGTCTAGTCTTCGGCTCAAAATGCCTCATTGTTGACTGTGTGTGTCTGGAGGAGTGGGCACCTGAAATGCAGGGCACCTGGTGCCTGAGGGAGCCACATGCAGGCCCGTTCACACTGAACCCTCCACGCTCAGGCTGCACGCAGTCCAGGACTTTGCTTTAGGAACATGTTACTGGCTGGGCGCGGTGGCACGCACCTGTAATCCCAGTGGCTCAGGAGACTGAGAAGGGGATCGCAAGCCCAAAGCCAGCCTCAGCAACTTAGTGAGACCCTGTCTCAATAAAAAATAAAAAAGTGAGGGATGTGGCTCAGTCATTAAGTACTCCTGGGTTCAATTCCTGGCACCTAAATAAATAAATGTTACTGGAAACCTGACCCACAAAGGAAGTGATCTACGAGCGGGTAAGGTTTTGCCTGATGCCCTATGTCACCAACTCCACCTGCTGAACTACATGGGCGGCCTCAGCCTGTTTCCTCAGCGAGCTACTTTCTCTACTCAAGGCATGCGGTAAACCACAGAAAACATTCAGACCAGGAAGCCCAACTGCGCTTCCACTCCAGGGTGGAAAGAATCGTGGGAGAAGGCAGCGGTGTGCTGAAGGACTGCGACTTCCTTGGCCAATGGTGTCTCCTGGAAGAGATGAATTGCAAATGGCCACCAAGTCAGGCACCCTGGGCTGCTGTCCCAGCGTGGCCGCCAGCCCCAGCCAACCCCACTGAGGCCTTTTGACCTGCTCTCACCCTGCTCTCTTCTGCTCTGCCATGCTGACGATGGAGCACCACGTCACATGGCCTGACAGCGTGAGCCCCCGTGAGTGCTGGCTCTGCCACTCTGCGAGCCTCAGACAGCCATGTCCCTCAGTGCCCACCACGCTGCTCTGAGTCACCACCTCAAGGCCTATGTGTCCTGTGGCTGCTGGCCCCAATCACCACAGACCTGGTGGCCTGACACACACTTGTTCGCAGCTCTGGAGGTCAAGTCTGAGCTGGGTCTCGCTGGGCCAGAATCAGGGCTGCGTTCCTTGTGGAGGAAAACCCAGCACAGGATGCTCAGGCCTTCTCACTTCACCTGACACCTGCCCTCCCCTTCTGTCACCGAGTCCACCCAGATAATGCAGCCCCATCTCCTCATGCAGGGAGGAGGTGGTGTCTGTAAAAGGGACTCCACCACACAACAGAACCTGTCCCAGGGTCAGGGTGCACATGTAGTGAGGTAAGGACATCACTCTGCCTACCACAGACCTTAACCCTCCTGAGACTGGCAGATCCCACACCCTTCCCGTGTCTGAACACACTAGCCCCTCTTCAAACTTGGCTGTGTGTCTACGAAGTGGCCCCTGCCTTCCCTTCCCCCGCAGGCCAGCCCTCTTTGCTTTACCCCACAGGTGCCGGGTGCACCCTTCCATTTTAATCCTGCACTGGAACCCTCCCTTGCGCCTCCTTGCCTCAGGTGGCCACATGGGCACGTCCAGCACTGTACCTGCCACTCAGTAGGTGTTTGCTCGAATAAAGGGCAGCACGGCAAGGGGCGCGGATCAAGAAGGGGCTGCGCCCTCACGGACACTAGGGCAGGATTTAGAAACTCAGAGGGATGACCCTATTGCCACACCTAAGCCTTGGGGGGCCTCATCTAACAGAATATGAGCAAGCTGGGTGCTGCCAAGCTGGTGTGCCGGGTCACAGGAAGCAAATGCAGTGGGGTCACGTGCAACAGGGCCAGAACGGAGACACACTCACAGCCATTTCTATTTTATTTTGGTACAGAGTCTGCCTAAGTTGCCCAGGCTGGCCTAAAACTTTCAATCCTCCTCCTCACCTTCCAGAGGTGCTGGGATTAGAGGCACGTACCACCATGCCCAGACCAGAGTCCATTTCTTCCAGTAGAAGATAATTTAGCTTTAAGTTTATAGGATAAGGGTTGGAGCAGTGGCTCAGCAGTTAGAGCACTTGCTTGGCATGCGCAAGGACCTGGGTTTGAACCCCAACACCACACAACTAAGTGTTGGGGAAACAAAGACGAGATGAAAAAATAAAGATGATTCTCCTTTTCTCTCTCTTCCCATTTCTCATTAAAAAATAGGATAAGTTGCTGAAGCTGTCTACAGAAATGAAGCATTGTAAAACTATTTAAAAACTAAATCAGAGGCTGGAGTGGTGGCTCAGCGGTTAGAGTCTGCCTGGCATGCGCAAGGACCCAGGTTCAAACCACATACACAACTAAGTGTCAAACAAACAAAGGCCAGCTGAAAAAAATAAATTTGATTCTCTCTCCATCTTTAAAAATAATAGTAATAATAAAAAAAAAAAAAAACCACAGCCAGGCATGGTGGCATACACCCATAATCCCACCAACTCAGGAGGCTAAAGTAGGAGGATCACGAATTTGAGGCCAGCCTCGGCACCTCAGAAAGACCCTAAGCAACTTAACTAGATCCTTTCTAAAAATAAAAAATATAAAGAGTCAGGGATGTAGCTGAGTAGTAAAACACCCCAGGTTCAATCCCCAGTACCAAAACACACACACACACACAAACAAAATAAAAACAAAACAAAAAATAAAGGGCAGGCATGCTGCACTCAGCGTGTGCATGCAGGTTTAGCAAGCGCCATGCAGTTCTGCTCCACTCCCAGGGACATGGTAAAGTTACATGTGATACTGATTCTTTATATTAATCAACAGAGCAAGTCCCAAGTCTGAATTCTGTTGACATAATTACTTCAAAGTCACTGGAAGTGGTGTTACTCAATTTAAGTTGCTGTAAGTGTTTCACAACTAGAACCATGGGACAAAGTGGGTCAATCACCTACACACGCTGTCCATGAACATGAAGTTGGTGCGCTTTTTTTCACAGAGTATATGTGTTCTAAATTTAATTGCTGACATATAATTCATCAATTTACATGTACTGAACTTATTAACACGCTGTGGCTTTCTGTATGTCATTTTTATTTCACTTGTTAATTTGTTTGCATTGTATTCCTGAGAGGCGGAACAGCCCATGGACTGAAAATTAAAAACAGATCCTTCACAAGGAACTTGAAAAACCCTGCTCTACAGGGCTACCCTTAGAACGAACCATCTGTGCACCAGTTTCCAATGCTTTTTCCTCATCTTGCTTTTCCAGAACTCACTGCATCTTCCCAGCATGCACTGTGACCTTACCACCACCAGAAACAACTAAGCCAAGCATACAAGCAGGCTGCCGAGGCCAGCACGGGCCAGCAAAGCTCTGGCGATGCTCCATTCTCTATCTGCACCGTCCAACCTGGTGGTTATTCCAACTACTGCGCATGTGAAACACAGGCAGTTGGATGAATGCTCAAACATCAAACCTCAGTCCTGTAGTCCCAGATGCTCTAGAGGCAGGAGGATCACAAGTTCAAGACCAGTCTCGGCAATTTAGAGACAGCAAAAAGGGAGGAGGCTGGGAATGTGATGTAGTAACACAGGGCCTCTAGGTTCAATCTACAGTACCAAAAGAATGAATGAAGCCTGGCACAGTGGCACACACCTGTCATCCCCGCAGCTCAGGAGGCTGAGGCAGGAAGAGGGCAAGTTCAAAGCCAACCTCAGCAACTCAGTAAAACCCTGTCTCAAAATAAAGGGGGGTTGGGGAATGTGGTTCAATCCCCAGTACAAAATAAATAAATAAATATAAAAGTCACAATGTGGCTGCAGGCTACTCTAACTGCATGGTGTGGAGTTAGATCCTTAAGAGCCTTCTTACCCCTCTAAATCATCCCCCTTGTCCTGAAATACAACGATGCTGTTGAGAAATACATGTCTAAAATAGGAAAACAGCCTCCGTTTGTGCTATTACTGGCAGCAGAACCTGGCCAGGACAGGTAGGACCAGCAGCAGGCTGTGCAGAGGCCCAGCACTCGTCTAGTACCTGCTGTTTCTGAAGGCATTCCCACCCTTGTCTGCTCACCCTCTTCCTGACAAGCTCAAGACACAGGAGAAATGGACTGAGAATTATTGTAAGTGTCTAGTCAGCTGCTAAACACCAGTATAAGTTTGCTTTGTTTTTTTTAAGAGATAATCAGTTTTACTTAGTTTCTCACGTGGCTTTCATTGCTCCAACACTTCAATGTGTATGTGGTGCTGGGGTTCAAGCCTGCATCCTCCTGCATGCCAGGCAAGCACCGCAACCACTGAGCCCCCGCTCCAGCCCCTGAGAATGTTCTTAACTACCTCTCACACACACAGTCGCTTGAACAGCTTCTCCAGAAGCCGATAAGAACCAGCACCTGGAAGAACCAAGCACTGCAATCCCACCTCCCCACACTACCTGGAGCTGCTGGGCTGCAGCCATACATGTGTCAAGGGGAGCCGCGTGCACTTGTCTTAAAATGGCAACTGCACAGGGACCATGAATTCATTCCCCAAAGTCACACTGATGAACTAACTGTTCTTGCAACTCGAGGTCAATGGCCCACAGGCTGCTTCTAAGAGGCTGTGGGTGGCAGGATTTGCTCAGCCTATTCATTATGAGCAGTACCACACATTTTCCCTTGAGAAGTCCCCTCGACTCTTTCTAAAGAGAAAAGGATAGTGAGAGAAAATCAATTTTTATTGCGTTTTTCACATGGCTTTTCGTTGCTCTGACGCCTAGCTGTGTACACGTGCTGGGGTTTGAACCTGTGTAATTGTGCATGCTGGTCAAGGGTGGTACTGCTGAGCCACTGATCCAGCCCCCCACCAACTCTTCCTGAAAGTACCATGAATGGGGTGGTTAAGAGGGACAGATCACCAGTCAGACCCAGGCTGCAGGCTGGGGTGTGATCACACTCTGCAGCCAGGTCACCCTCCAAACACAAGTAACACCCTCCAGGCCAGGTGCCAGCTTAACTGCTTCCTGCCAGACTCTCCCTGGTGGAGTATTCTGGGGGGTTGATAGATAACACAAGAACTGCCCTCCCAGCAGCAGGGTGCCATGAAACCTTAGTCGCTGGCATGCAATCAAAACCAAGGGACCAGGGTTTTGAATATTCCATGGCAGGCAGAAAGTCACACAGAACTGTCCTGATTTCACAAGAAATTCTCCTCCTCAGCTTTTAGATTCTCAATGACCCAAAAACATTGAGGGCCATCACCTGAGGCTGGGACACCAAACTAGCTCCCGGGTTTCAAGCATTTAGGAAGGTGGAGCCCCAGTCAATCAAGTAATGTGCTCTGCTTAAGAAGCTCCTGCACACCTGAGCACCAACAGCTGTGGTGCAGCACAGCGGCCCCCACCACCAGTGGCAGACCCAACCGCTGAATTCACTGAAGCAAGACAGGCACAGGGGGGTGAGGGATCAGTTCCTCAGGCAATGACCAGCACTCTCGCTTTACTGTGGCCCCACCCCATGGGTCAAACAAGGCGGCGTTCACGCTGAGAAGCAGCGTGGCTCCTCTCCTCTCCCCACTTTGGGTCCTTGCTACTCACTCCAGGTGTCCATCACTAAGTTCTGGAAGCACCCCAACTCTTGCCCAGGTCAGTGTTTTCTCTACAAAAAGAATCCTTCTAGCCAGGTGTGGGGTGCACACCTGTAATCCCAGTGACCCTCCAGAGCCTGAGGCAGGAAGATTGCAAGTTTGAGACCAGCCTCGGCAACCTAATGAAATCCCAAATGATTTAGAGAGACTCTGTCTCAAAAAAGGGCTAGGGATATAGCTCAGTGGTTAAGCACCCCTGGGTTCAGTGCCCAGTAACCACCCCCAAAAAGAAAAAACTTTCTAATTACCGTTTCCAGTCCCAAATAAAAAGCTTAAGATTCCTAACCCTCAGATCCACTTCTATTCCAGGATCGACACACCTGGCTCCCACTGGCCAAGGCGTGTGTGAAACCTACGAGCAGAACCGCAGAACTGACTTTCTGGCCTCCGAACGACCCTCAGAATCACAACACTTGGAACCCCACAACCGCTTCAGAACAAGTGCTTCATCAAGCAGCTGACATTTACAGCTGGACTCTGTCCTGTTAAGTGTCAAGAAATACCTTGTTACAACCGTGTTCCCCAGAGTGGAGCTCCTTGGCCTTAGAAATTCAGCAGAAATACCTAGGCTACATATTATTCATCCCCAAAACTAGAAACAATAACAAAAACAAACTGTATAAATACTCAAAAGAGCTGAGGATGGTGGCCCATGCCTGTAATCCCTGCTGCTCAGGAGCTGGGGCAGGAGGACCACAAGTTCAAGGCCAGCCCAGGAAATTTACTGAGAACATCTCAAAAAGACAGTAAGGGCTGGGGTCACAGCTCAGTGGAAGAGCACGCTCCCCCCGCCCCCCGGTCAGGGTTCAAGCCCCAGTACCAAGAAAATACCTCAGAAGAAACCTAATTTATGAAGGTCTAAGTTCTTCTCTGGGGGGAAGGCTAGCAACTCACGTCAAAAGTAATAAAAGTGAATTAGCAGCTATCGTAGCGATACTGGTTTATGGCTTCAGCAGCCTCTTCCACAAGGCCACCTTACCAGCCTGCCATCTCCTGCACTCCTGTTCAGCCTCGGAGCTCACTCAGCTTCCTAAAACAGCCCCTCCCAGAAGAGCACTGCTCCACCAATGAGGAGGCCAGGCACAAAGGGCGACCCCAGAGCCAGGGGAGCAGTCAGCGCCCTTACCAGGCACCCAAACGGGGTCTGAGCCTCCTCCCTCTGGTGGCTGTCCTGGGTGCTCCAGGAAGGGCCACCACCAGACCACACAAGCACAGTACGCCAGGACAGCCGCCTAGAGGATGGAGGACCAGGCTGCGCATCTTCCTACCGGCAAGGCCCGAGGGTGGCGACAGGGCACCACAGTCCTGGGGGTAGCCTGCCTCACTACTGTGGGGGTGCAGGCAGAGGTCAGCAAGGATACTGCAGACCCATCAGAGGCCCATTCAAGGCAGTGAGTGGAAAAATCTACAGGGCTGTCACAGGATGGAGGGATCCAAAACAATCTAAGGCCAACTCCCCAGTCTGGGGGCTGAGTGAGCTGGCTTCCCCGCCACCAGCACAGGAACAAATCAGAAGGCTGTCAGTCATGTGACACCAAGATGCACCATGTCCATTCAACTCCTGTTCTCCACTGAATTTTTCTCAAAACATTTAACCTTTGAATTCAAATCCTATTTAAGGCACATCAAACCCAGAAGCTCATGACCAACACTGCTTAGCCCCAGGCTGGTTCTGTTTTCTTACTATTCCACATGAGAATATCGTTAGAGTAGTACTTTTTTGGGGATGGGGGCTTAAACCCAGAGGCACTCTATCCCCAGCCTTATGTGAAATTTTGTTTTGAGACAGGATCTCACTAAGCTGCCTAGGCTGGCCTAGAACTTCTAATCCTCTTCATTAGCCTCCGCGGTGGGTGGGAATTTCTGCATACCCCAACTCTGGTGTCTCCCCCACAGCAGTGGTAACTGAGCATGCTCCTTTGGCTGCACAGGTCTGGCCACTTACTGAACACCCGTGCACTTCACATGCTTAGGGTCTTGGGTCTCTCCTCTCGATCTGGGCAAGGATGAATGACCTCCTTTTTCAAGGATGAAGAGAAGGAGGCATCAAGAACTTAAGCCACACACCCAGGTCACACAGCAACTAAACAGCGAGACCCACATTCAAACCCAGGCCTGTGGGGCGTGGCTCAGCGGCAGAGCACTTGTCGAGCAGGTTCGAGGCCCTGGGTTCCCTCCCTGGCACCCTCCTTAGTCACTTGACTAAGAGCTTGACTATTACTACCTTAATGACTTTCCAAAACACTGATTCAAAAGAAAACAAGAACAAATACACACGTTCTTCCCATATTTGCTCTATCAATCATTTGATTACAGAGGAGAAAATCATCTGAAAATCAGCACCTCAGAGAAATCAGGAGTTGAAGCCTGTGGGGAATATCTCCAAAACATCAAAACTGACTCCCGCACTAGAGTGACATGTTTCAGGACTGGCCTACTAATCCCTCTGTGCTGGGTGCACAGAGCTCATGCTCACTTAATTCCCTAACAATTCTTTCTCCAACCAGAGCCAACTTCAGGGAGATCATAACCCTCGCAGCAATTGTTGTGTCTTACTACAGCCCTACTTGAAAGTAAGCTTGCATCTCAGATATAAAATAGCACAAGCTTAGTCTAGCTGGGTGGGCGTACCAAGAACTCTTTCTCTGCTCCCAAACATGCTTCAGCAGAACTTGAAACTCCACTTCCCCACACAGGTGTGGAAGACACCCCCCACCCACCCACATACACGAAATGCCTGGTCGGTGGGAACCTCCTCGGAAACTGCAGCCACTCGCTGGTGTATCTGCCCAAGAGCAGCAGTAGCAGCAGCCGGCTGCTGTACACAAGTCAAGCAACTATCCTACTGCTCCCACAGGTCACATTCAAAACACACTGTCACACACGCCAGTCACACCAGGGATCGGCGTTCTTATGTGTTAGCCTACACAGCAGGAGCAAGGCCTGGGGAAACTTCCCAGTGGCCTCCATAGGGCATGCACACACAGGATCATCACCTCTCCAAGGACAGCAAAGCAGTCTTGTTCAAGTTACTCCTCCGGCCCCTAGGCCTTAGTGGCCACCGAAGTTCATAAACAAACTGCTAAGCAAATTCATTCCATGCCAGAACTCATACCACCTCCACCTCTCTGGCTCTAGCTGCCTCCCAGCCCAACCCCCGGGATTCGGGCCTTACAGGCATGTGGTCCTACCCCCTCACCTTTTCCCTCCCGAAACTGCCCTCTCATAGCTTTCCTAACTGCTCACAACAGGACATTTTAAAAATAACTAATCCAGAGCACTACCATTCTCCAAGAACCGCGCAGAGTTCAGTCAGAAGAGAGACAGAAGAACAGCAAAGTAACCCTGACCTATTGATAAAGGGGTGGGGGCTGACTGACCGACCGACCGAACCAGTCTCCCAGCCTCCTTCGAAACCACCCAGCCCTAGCCAGGCAGGGAGGATGCTCCTCACTGGCAAAGCCTTCCTGCCTCAGGCTGGTCAGAGCCCTGACAGTCTCCAGCTGCTGGTTCTACAGGAACCCAGGCAAGGCAACCAACAGGTGCAAGCCACTGGCTCAAACTGGATCCAACTCCAGCCTGGCACAGGAAGCCTAGTTACTGGAGCTGATATTCACTAAAGTCCACACTCCTGGCGTTTTGATAGAAGCATTTTTTCACTCTTCCTGATCCTAAGTTGGGATACGTAACCCTAGAGCCCCATCTGAGGAGGGCCAAGGCTGATACTGATTACCCAAGACAGACAGCTTTTAACCCGCACACCTGTGGGTGCTCACAAGGGACCACTTTCCTCCAACAATCATGCCCCTACAAGACGACAGACCTTCTCAGTAACGAACTCTGGGCAAAGGTTCACTCGGAAGAAATCAGTTTCTAAGTTTAAGGGATCAGCGTTCATCAATACCTGAAATCTTTTAATTGGAGATGCCGGTAAATGTGCAGATTAAGTGATCTTAGGGGTTACCCTCCCAATGCAAACTTTTATATGAAAACAAAACTTCATGACAAAAGGAAGCAGTCCTGAAAGCATGCACTGACTCCAGGGGAAAACTTTTGGAAATTCTTCTACCACTCTTCAATACTCTTGCCTTTTTAGCAAAACCTTTAAAACTTAGGGACAGTGGCATTCTCCCGGAGACAATTTTGCATCAAAAACATGCTGCCCAGTGATGCCCGCATTTTATTCATTCTCAATAGAAGTAGGTAAAACAGTGCATGTGGGGAAATGACATGTTTAGGTTATTGTTTGTTGTTTTGTTTGCCTTTTGATCAGATACTGCTGGCAAAAGAAACTGAAACGCAACCCTTTTGGTTGTTTCAGATGTGTTGCAAAGTCTAGCATGAAAGAAACACAAAATCCTGTCGGCAAGGAACCCATCTGGTCATTTGGTTTAATCAAATATGCCACACACCCTGCCACGTGAAAGAGATAACCTGGTCCTTGGCGTGGTCTCAGCCCTCCTGTCCCCCACTACTACCACTGCAAAGTGCCTTCCGCAGGCATCTCAGCCCCTGCGCCCTTTACAACACACCCAGCCAGTTTGTCAGTGGACGTCGGTCACCAGCACTGAGTTATTTACAGCCGCTGGGTGGTTAAGAGTTCCCACCAACACCACCGGTGTGCGGCAGGTCATGCAGGAAACGCTGCTTTCCCCAACTTCCTTCCAACCTCCACTCAGCACCCAAGACCTCCTGCTTACGGCAAAACTTGAACACCTCTTGCCCAGCGCGCTCAGCTGCCTCCCCACACCCACCCCGCCGCGGTGACCCCTCGGCTGGGTAGAGAAGGCGACTTCTCCGCCGGCGCCCTTTCCAGCACTGAGACCCGAGAGGTGCATCCACCCAGCAGCCCGACGTGGGCTGCCCAAGACCTCTCCTTCCCTGCGCGGCACCGCGGCAAACGTCCGCCACCCGGGCAGCAGACCGAGTTACCTTCGGAGGCGGCCATGTGTGGCGGGGCTTTCACGCCGCTTCGAGCACACACCGGGCCGGATGTCGAGGGCACCTCCTGCAGCCAGGCGCCCGGCTCCCGGAGACACAGGTAACTCGGGCGCCGAGCGGGCCGGCAGGTGCGTCCCGGGCGGGCGCGGCCCCGGGCAGCGCTACGGAGCGGCGGCCGGGGGCTCTCGGAGCAGGTGCGGCGGCCCCCGGCCCGCGCAGGCCCCGAGCGGGCGACCCCAGCGTGCGACCCCGCGCCGCGGGCGCTTTGTGCGGGGTCCCGGCCGCCCCGCCCGGGCCGCATGACGGTGCAGCGCGCCGGGGCCGGGGCCGCCGGGCCGGGCCTGCTTAAAGATGGCGAGGCGCGCGTGGCTCCCGCGGCCGCCGGCCACAATGGGCGCGCCGAGCCGCCCGCCGGCCCGGGCCTCACCTTCCATCTCCATGTCCTCGGGCTCGCTCAGCTGCTGCTCGCCCGCTTTCTGCTGCTGCTGCTGCTGCTGCTGCTGCTGCTGCTGGTGGTTCATGTCGGCCGCGGCCTGGGGCTGCGCGCCCGGCGGGCGGGCGGCGGCGAGCCGGGGCGGCGGCGGCGGCGGCGGCGGCGGGGCGGCCTCCTCCTCCTCCTCCCGCGCGTCGTCGGCGACGGCGGCGGCGGCCCCGGGGCGGCCCGCGGCGGGCGGCGGCAGGGAGACGCGCACGTACTTGCTCGCGATTCGCCCAATCTCGGCGCCGAGGCGGGCGGGCGGCCGGCGGGCCGGGCCGGGCGGCCGGGTCGCTCGCTGCGGCTGCGACCACCGCCGCCGCCGCCGCCGCCGCCGGGCCCGCCTCCCGCCGCCGAGGCCGGGGCCGAGGCCGAAGCGCCGCGGGCCGGCCGGGGGCGGAGGGCGGCCGGGCGGGGGCCGCGGAGTCAGCCCCGCCTCGGGCCGGGCGCGGCGGGCGAGCGGCGGGGGCCGCGGCGGGCCTGCGGGGCCGGGGGCCGGAGGCGGCGGCGGCGCGGGCGGGCGGCGGGCCGGCCGCGCTCGGGGCGCTGCGGCCTGGGCGTCCTGGGCGGCGGCGGCGGCGGCGGCGGTGGTGGCGGCGGCGGGCTCCGGCGGCGGTCGCGGCCCGGCGCTCGTCTCCGCTGGCTCTCAAAATGGCGGCGGCGTGAAATGTCACATCCGCATGGGGGGCGAGAGCGAGCCGAGAGCCGACAGCGGGCGGGAGCCGGAGGGCGGAGCGGCGCGGGAGGCGGAGCGGGAGGCGGAGCGGGCCCGGCCCGCCCGCCCGCGCCGCGCCCCCGCACCAGGGCGGCCCCGGGACCCCGGCGGCTCCGCGCCGCCCCCGCCGGCACGCAGGCCGCCCGGCGCCCGGTCTCCCACCCCGGCGGCCCGCTGGGGGCGTGCGCGGGTTCCTCCCCGCCGTCCCGGACCTCGGCGCTCGCATGGAGCCCGGGGCCCGCCCGGGCCGAGAGGCCGCGGCCGGGTCCCTGCTTCTCCGCGCTGAGCGAGGCACCGCGGGTAGGACAAAGGAGCAGAGGGGAACGGGACGCCCCTGCGGTCTCCAGGGAGGGTGCGACCGTGCCCTGAGAAGGCCCCGAGGTGACCCCGTCCCGTCCCGCCAGCCCACGCCTGGGGGCTCCCTGCCGGTCGGGCGCCTCGAACCCAGGGGTGCTTATCCACCGAGCCCCAGCCCTCTAATGTTTGGTTGGAGACAGGGTCTCGCCAAGTTGCGGAGGCTGGCTTTGAACCTGCGATCCTCCTGCGGGAGTGGCTGGGATTACCGGTGTGCCCGTCCTTGCCTGCTTGCCCCTCCCATTCATGCACTGTCCGTCCGCACTTCCCAGTTTGTGCACCCTGGAGCTCAAAAAGCAAGGGTCGAATGAATGTGTAAGTGATTCAAATGTGAATGGGCTCCCCAAGCCCCAAGCAGTTCCTACACTTGAAGGTTTCCCACCGTGAACTTCTTGCCAGACTAGGTGAACGGAAGGGTGCAGAAAATCACCAGGCCCTGCACAGTGGCCCACAGCTAATCTCAGCCCCTGGGAGACTGATGCAGGAGAATTGCAAGTTTGAGGCCAGCCTCAGGAATTTAGACCCGCAGCAACTTAGCAAGACCCTCCCTCAAGATACTAAGAAGGAATGGGGCTGGGTTCAATCCGCAGTACAAAAACAAAAACTATCACCAGGATTCACCCTACTGGGTTCCCAGTAACACCCCAATCTGAAAAGGTGTTGTTATTCACACAAATGCTAATGAACAGTTCACTAATGCAGAAGAGGCCTCTCTAGCACTCCACAGACTCCCCTGCTGAAAAGGAGAGTCTGGCAGAGGAAAAGTGCAAGTCAGTGGTAAGTGCCTGTGGCTTCACCCAACCAACCCTGTCCCGATTACTTCATTCAGACAGGAAAAGTGAGGATTAAAAAGAATGCCTCGAATGATGGATAAAAGTTGTGCTTGAGGGGCTGGAGCGGTGGCTCAGCGGTTTCGGCGCTTGCCTGGCAAGCACGAGGACACGGGTTCAAACCCCAGCACCATGTACACAACTGAGTGTTGTTGGAGCAACTAGGGCCATGTGAAAAACTAAATAAAGTTGATTCTTTCTCTCTCTCTCTCTCTCACTGTCCCCCTCTCTTAAAAAAAAAATGTGATTGAATATTCTTAACCAAAACGCTTGAAATCAGATGTATTTTGGACTTTGGTTTTCTTTTTGGATTTTGGAACATTTGCATACATGGGGATACCTTGGAGGTTGGGCCCAAATCTATGAAATTCATATATACTTGTTGTATATATACTAAACTGAAAGTAATTATATATAGATACATATTTTAGTGCACCTAAAAAATGATGTCAGGTGTGGAATTTCAGTTGTATACTGTTAGCACTCAAAAAATTTCTGCATTTTGGAACACTTCGGACTTAAGATTTTTCAGGTAGAGATATTTAACCCGTACACTTAGAGAGTGAAATGCTGTTTGGTGGGGCTGGAGTGGTAACTCAGTGGTTACAGTGCTTGTCTGGTCTATACAGGGACCCGGGTTCAAACTCCAGCACCACATACACAGTAAGTGTCAGAGAAACAAAAACCAATTCAAAAATAAATAAAACTGATTCTATCTTTAAAAAAATACTATTTGGCAGTAAAAAAAAAAAAGAATGAGACAATAATACATGCTACATTTGATATGGGTGGAACTTGGAATCATTACTCAAGTCAGAAGAAAGACCCACTGTTGTCTAACTCCAGTTCTATGATGTCCAGAACGGGCAGATCAATTCATAAAGACAGAAAGTAGATAAGTGGCCGCCAGGGCTGGGGTGTTAGTGTGTGCAGCATGGTTATCAGTTCTCTGCCATAGGTACAGTTCTAAAATTGGATTCTGCAGGTGAAGGGGGACCTCAGGCCTGGATTCCGCCAATAACCCAAACAAGGCCCTTCTTCCCCAGAGCTTCCAGATGAGAGCCCAGCACTTGGTTGAGGCCTGTTGAAACTCTGAGAACCCAGTGGAGTCCACCGGGGCTTTGATCTGAGAATTGAAACAATCAGCGGTGGGAGTTTTGAACCACTAAATTTGCAGCAATAGGAATCGGCATACACATAAGTAACATCAGCCTCCTGTCCTGGGAGCACAGTGGGGGCTCAGTACCTGGCATGTAGTAGGTTCTCAGTGAGGGTTTGCTGGGCTCACCCTGTGGAAGTTCCCTAGGGCCTCGGTCAGGGTGGCAGGAAGTCAGGTGCCTGCTTGCTTGGGAGGCCTCCCTTAGGACAGTGCTTCCTGCATCCCCTGCCTGGCCCACACATGCAGATGGTAGGTGGGGGGTGGAAGGCTCAATACAGGCCACCACAGCCTCTAGAAGAGCAATACTAGCGCCCTTGGAGGCCTAGCAGAAGCCCAGACTCAATTATTCCAGCGGGCTCTGTTGGAATTAAGCCTGCGTTAGACCTAAGGCCCGTTTGCACAGAGAACAGCGTCTGTGGAAGAACTCTGCAAACGTGAGCCGGCCGAAATGGGGTTTGATGCCAAGAAGGCTCCACAGGCTTGGAGAGCCTCGGAGGGGAGGATGGCTGAGAGCACCATTCCTGATCACGGCCAATTTTTTAAAAATGGACAACCTCTGCCCTGGTTTAGAAACCGAAGACGAGATGGAAAACCGGGGCGACAGGAACCACAGGAGAGGCTGACATGTCATTAGGTACAGGCAGTAAAGTGCAGGGAGGGGCCACCCTATCATTACTCTGTGAGCAAAACATATTTTGCTGCTCCCAAGGCCCGTGCCATGACTTGGCATAAACAGCAGGTTGGTTCTCATTCTTGAGAACCAAAATATGTACCTGGAGACTATGTCAGCCAGGGTCTGAAATAATAAGTGTCACAGGAGAAATGGGATTAGAAGTCCTTTTCTTTTTTCTTTTCCCCCCAAGAAATACCAAGTGTCTAAATAGTCCATACCTTGAAGGAAGACCTAATCCCACGCCACAGGGTTAGTGAAGGTTTGCGTTCAGGAGGTTAAGGACCTGGCCAAGGTCACTCAGCCAAGTCCAGGAAGGAGAAGGGACTTTAAGATTCAGAGGCGCATGGTTTGGACCTCAGTCAGGCTTCCTACAACTTGAGCTTGAAAAGTAAGGTCTTTGAGCAAGGTTCTTATCAAAGAAATAGGGAGGACAGTTTGGGCTGAATTGATAAAAACTAATCCTTCAATACCCAGAGGTGATATTGATATTTTCAAAACAAGGACAGCAAAAGACGAGGCCCTCCCCACCCCCAAACGAGACCCCAAGATCCACCGTGTTTCACTCAACTGGGTTTAGGCTGAATGCTTGCTATAGAGGTCTGTGCTGCCTCCAGGCTCAATACCAAAAATCCCCCGTGCTACAGAAAAATAATGTAGCAGCACACAGTGGTGAAAGGGAGAGAGAACAAGGACAATCTCCTTTCCTCCTTTTAAAAAGTCACTTTTGTATAAATGTCACTGTATATACTATAGCCATATGTATAAAAAATGTTCTTCATAGGTGTAAGAATTACATAACTGTATTTGAGTTTTTTAGGAACAATATAGGACCCAGAAGAAAGGCAAGGGATCAAGGGATGGGAGGAGGGAGGTAGTGGGATGTAGGGGCTACTGAACAAATTGTGTTGCTGAATTGTGTGCATTGAGGAATATGTGACAACTAATCCCAACATTCTGTAAAACTATAATGCACTAATAAAATATATATATAAATTTTTTAAAAATTTACAGATGTTAAAAAAGTTACTTTTGAGTAAAAACATGGAGCAAGGGTATATTTTCAATTATGTGAATTTGGAAAAAAAAAACAGTGTAAGTGTTCAGTTCAATAACACTAAGCAACACTAAGTTGCTTCTAACTGAGTTCTTCCAGCACCTCTGTGACACTGGTACTATTGTGACTGCACTTTATGGATGAAATAAAGTGCCCAATCGTGAGGTTAAGTAAGTGGCTCAAGGTCACAGAGCCAATAAAAGAGGAGCCCAAATTTGAGCCCAGCATTCCAGCTACACACACACAGCAACTGAAAAATACTAATTGGAGACTCACTTACTCTCCACTACTGACATGTGTTGGGAATCCCATAATTTTAAAACTGTGCTTTCAAGGCCTGGGGCTGTAGCTCAGTGATAAAGCTGGAGCACAGCGGCACCACGCCCTGGGTTCAATGCCTAGCACCAAGAGTTAGAAACAGAAGACTGTTTACAGCTCTCTCATCCACATTAGCTGGAAAATAGACACCAGTCGCTTTATTTATGCGTTTATTTTTTGGTACTGAGGGTTGAACCCAGCGGTGCTTTGCCACTGAGCTGTATCTCTAATTCTTTATTTTTTATTTTGAGACAGAGTCTAAGTTAGCAAGGATGGCCTTGAACTTCCAATCTCCCAAATAGCTGGGATTGGGGCCACTAGAATCAGGATCAAATCCAAGGCCCTGTGTGGACTAGGTAAGGACTCTACCACTGAGCTACAGCCTCTGCCCCAACTTGTCTTAAATCATACAAAATCTTCAAGAACCATCCTCCGCTTAAAGCATAACTATTGCAGTCGGGTGAGGTGGCGCACACCTGTAATTCCAGCAACTTGGGAGGCTGAGGCAGGAGGATCGCAAGTTCAAGACTGGGTTTCAACCCAGTGGGGAGTGTTCCAATTCCATGAAAAGCCCAGCTAACATGGGGATAAGGTAGGGGGAAACACAGGATTGGGGGGTACCCAAAGCGGGGAGACCATGGACTGGCATCAGCCTTGGATTGCTCTGTCAGTATGCAAGTGTTCATGATTCTGTGGCAACGATTCCCTCCTAAACATAAGACTATGTTGAACGAATAAAAAATAAAACAATAAAAGACTACCACAGCAATTAAGGGAGGCCCTATCTCGAAATAAAAAATAAAAAGGGCTGGGGATGTGGGTTGGTGGTAGAGCACCCCTGGGCTCAATCCCTAGTGCTACAAAAACAATAATCACTTTCTGTTGTTGTTTTGCAGAACTGGGGACAGAACCCAGGGCCTCACACATGCTAGGCAAGTGCTACACCACTGAGCCACACCCCGCCCCTACCACTGCTATTTCTTTTCTTTTCTTTTTTTTATTTTATGCATCCAGTATTACCCTGAAGATTGTCACCTTGGGAGCTGGAGCAGGTGCTTGCCAGGCATGTGCAAAGACCTTGATTCAAACCCCAGCACTGCATACGCTGCTAAGTCTCAGAAAAACAAAACCCAGATGAAAAAGTGAATAAATAAAGTTGGTTCTCTCTTTCGCTCTCATTCTCTCCCTATTAAAAAAAAAGATTGTCACATTGCCGACCTTCACACAATTTTCTCAGCACAAACTGTAAAGCAATAAGCAGCCTTGGAGCCAGTAACTCACTTTCTACTTGTAGATGTCTACCCTGCTGCCACCCAGCGCTGTCCTGGGGCCAGGTGTGGTTCCAGGGCTTTCTATGAATTCACTCATTTAATCCTCAGCAATCCTGTGAAACGAAACTGTCATGCACCTATTGTAAAAGGGGAGGGACCCAAGGCACAGGGAGGAACAGTGTTCAGAGGACATCTCGGAGACGATAAGCAGCAAGGTAGGGCTTCCTCAGTAAGTTCAGTGTGGAACTGCCTTAGGAGTGACCTGCAATTCTGCTCCTAAGTGGTATTCCCAAAAAACTGAAAACAGTTCTGAAACAAAAGCTTGTAAGACTGGGATGTCGCTCAGATTCCATCCCCAGCACTGGCACTAACTATTCAGTTACCGAAAGGTGGAAACAACGCAAATAACCATCAATTGATAAACAAAGTATGATGTAGCCATACAGTGGAATAGTATTCAATCAGAAAAAAGAAATGGAGCAATGGCACATGATACCATATAGATGAACCCTGAAAACATTCCCTGAAAGGCAAACACAGGAGACCAGTATTTTGTGTTCTGTTTTTATGAATTATTCAGAATAGATTAAACCATAAGAGCAGAAAACAGATTAGTGGTGCCTGGAGGTGAGGAGGGTAGCTTATAGGGTTTCCTTTTGGGCTGATGAAAATGTTCAATAAACACATCATAGTACCAGGAGTAGTGCATGCCTGGAATCCCAGCAGCTTGGGAGGCTGAGGCAGGAGGATCGCAAATTCAAAACCAGCCTTAGCAACTTAGTGAGGCTCTAAACAACTTAGCAAGACCCTGTCTCAAAATAAAAATTAAAAAGGGCGGGGCTGGAGCGGTGGCTCAGCGGTTTCGGCGCTTGCCTGGCAAGCACGAGGACCTGGGTTCAAACCCCAGCACCACGTACACAACTGAGTGTTGGAGCAATTAAGGCCATGTGAAAAACTCAATAAAGTTATTAAAAAAAAAATTAAAAAGGGCTGGGGATGTGGCTCAGCGGTTAAGCGCTCCTAGGTTCATTTCCCGGTACCAAAAATAATAAAATATTAGATCATGGTAGGGGCTGGAGCAGTGGCTCAGCATTTGGAGCACTTGCCTAGCAAGCACAAGGACTGGAGTTTGAACCCCAGCACCACATACACAACTAAGTGTCGGAGAAACAAAGTCCAGTTGAAAAATAAAATTGATTCTCTCTTTTTAAAAAAATAGATCATGGCAATTGGTATACAATATGGTAAATGTACTAAATTTCATGAATGATAAATTTTGTTATATTTTACTATTAAATAAAAGCAAGATAAAGATTTGAACCAGGGTTTGAAATCTCCCTGGACCTCTACCCTTGACCACGATTTCACATTTTCCATTTTAACAGAAAAGCATTATTACCCTATCCTCATTTTTACGGAAGAGGAACCTGAGGTTCAGCTAGGAAACGGGAAATGGGATTCCAACTTAGCCCTGTCACAGCGCCCCCAGCCTGCCTCCCAACCACGCAGCTCCTGGCCTCCAGGGTTTCTCAGGCTCCCCAGCCCTCCACTACTGACGTTTTAGGCTGGATAATGCTTCTGTTGTGAGGGTCCATCTGGGCATTATAGGATGCCCCCACCAGATGCCAACAACCCCCAAGCCGTGGGAACCAAAACTGTCTCCCAAATGGCCAGTGGTTGACTAGATGATTCAGGGTGACTTTTTGTCTCTCGAAGTACACTGCTGACCTGAAAAATGACATTCTTTCCCAAGAGAGGACAGTAAGGGTTGAGGATATCTCTGTATTCAGAGAACTCAGGGCTGGGGTTGCACTGGCCTAGCATGCCAGGTAGTCCCTGGCACCACACACCAAAAAACCAATCGCAAAGAAGGACACTGTGGATTCCATCGATAGGAAACAGCCAGTAGAGATGAACCCGGAGACAGATGAGCGGCTGCCAGCAATGGTCTGGGGCAACAGACAGCAAATGCTAACCAGTGGGATTTGGGCGGTTGGGGGAGGAATGAAACGTTCTCGAGCTGCAGTGATGGAAGGCCCTGGAATTGGGCACTGAACGCATGCCGACTGTGGTATGTAAATTATATTTTAATAAAGCTGTTTTTAAAACATCCCAACTCCCCACCGGCTCTCTTGGTTTGTTTTGTACTGGGAATTGAGCTCAGGGCACTGGACCACTGAGCCACACCCTCAGCCCTTTTTATTTTTCATTGTGCGACAGAGTCTCACTAAGTTGCTGAGGCTGACCTCAAACTTGACGATCCTCCTGCCTCAGCCTCCTGGGTCACTGGGATTGCAGGTGTGACCACAACACCTGGCCCCACCAAAGCTCTTAACAGTGAGCCACACCAGGTTGAATTCGCCCAGGCAGAACTGTTGCTATTTGAAAACCCACATCCCAAGGAAACCCTAAATGAACGCTCTGTCCCTGACTGGAGTGTCTTCTTTTCTCACATCAACGCCTCTTCTCCTACCAGCTGTGTACTAATGAAGACAATGGAGGGAGTTGCTTGTCAGTTATCACCTCAGGTAGGGTGGCCTTCGTGATATAGACTGGGGTGCTGTGGGCCTCTGGGTCCTGCACCTGCTGTTGGAAGACCTTTGACAAACGCACCTGGGGAATCTCAGGGATTCACATTACCGCTCATCGGGAAAGAACTGAGACTCTACCTATTTTTAATAGCATGTTGCATTGACTCAAATTCACACCAAAATGACACCCCTTAAGATCTTCGAGTAAGTCCATGGGACTCCAAAGCCAAGCTCCTGTCCCAGCTCCCTGCAACTCCATCAGGGCACTGGACCACTGAGCCACACCCTCAGCCCTTTTTATTTTTCATTTTGAGACAGCTCTGCAGTCAACTTGAATGGCACTGATGGGGACCCACTGGGCAAAGAAAGCATGGTGATAGCTACTCTAAGGGGCACGGTATCACTTTCAAAAGTGCGTGGAGGGGCTGGAGCGGTGGCTCAGCAGTTACGGCGCTTGCCCGGCATGCACAAGTACATGAGTTCAAACCCCAGCACCACGTGCACAACGAAGTCAGAGCAAAAAAAAGCCACATGAAAAACTAAATAAAATAGATTCTCTTTCTGTCACTGCCCCTCCCCTCTCTCTTAAAAAAGAAAGGGGGGAAGGAGGGGAGCACTTGCTTGGCATATGGGGGAAGCCCTGGGTTCCATCCCTAGCCCTGAAAAAGCCATGACACCTGTCTACCTTACCCAGGTATAAGGAAGCTCACAGGGGAAAACTTGGGGGTCTGGCAAACAGCAGCTAGGGGGTCCAATTTGTCTGGCCCATTTCCTGGTTTTATATAGCTAAGAATAGTTTTTGTTTTTTAATTTTTAAAATGAATTTTAATTCTGAGTGGGTTATAACTTCACACAACAAAATATTCAAATCGTAAAATAATTTATAGTGAAAAGTTTTTTGTTTTTATTTTTTAATTGATACATAAACATAAAAATTGTACATATCGCCAGGTGTGGTGGCACAAGCCTGTGATCCTAGTGACTCAGGAGGCTGAGGCAGGAGGATCACAAGTTCAAGGTCAGCCTGGGAAACTTACTGAGACCCTGCCTCAAATAAAACATTTTAAAAGGGCTAGGGATGTGACTTAATGGTCAAGTATCCCCAGGTTCAATCCCTGGAACAACAAAAAAAAAGCCATACCAATGGTTGCCAATGGCCAATGACTATCGATCACACCTATAATGGAGCCTCCATAAAAGCTCAAACGGCCAGGGTGTGGAGAGCTTCCGGAAATCTGAGCACACGGAGATCGTGGAGGAGACACCTTGAAAGAGCCTGGACCCTCCTCCCCTGTGAGTTTCTTCATCTGGGTCCTTTGTAATATCCTTTATAATAAACAAATAAAAGTGTTTTTAAAAAAGTCATTCCAGCCCCTAGGATAAGAATAAAATTGTCCTTGGCATTTAAATATCTCTTCTCCATTACTAAGGGTCTTCAGCCTCCCATGTTGTCAAACTGCTAGATGTGTTTGAGGATGCGCTTACTAGGACATTCTTTTAAAGTTAGTGCTGGGGGAGGTAACTCAGTGGTAATGTGCATGCTTAGTAGGCTTCAGGCCCTGAGTTCACTTCCTAGCACAAAAGGAAGGAAAAGTGAACCCAATAAATGGTGAAAAAATCACCCATGACACAGACGGAGGAGAGTTGATTTTGTTTTGTTTAGAGCCCCACGCACTTTGAAGGGCATTCCCAGCCCAAAGCTACCATCAGTGGAGCTGCAGTGGGAGCCAGCCCAAGGATTCTGTGTTTGTTTTGCAGTGTTGAGAATTCAGACACCACTGAGCTACACCCCCAGCAACAGTGGAGAGCTTTAAACAGGGAACGATCTGATCAGGGAGGGATCTGATCAGATTTAGACATTTACAAGTCTCTTTGGCTACTGGGTGGAGGCCTGGCCTTGGAGGCAGGGAGACCAGGTAACAACAGGCTTTGGTGATTGTGGATAAGAAAGAGAAAGGCAGGAAAACATAAAATAAAATATAAGTGACTGGGGTGGGAGCAGTGGCTCGGCAGTTACAGTGCTTGCCTGGCATGCATGAGTGTGCGGTTTCGAACCCCAGGACCACGTACACAACGAAGTGTTGGAGCAACAAAAGCCGCATGAAAAACTGAATAAAATTCGTTCTATCTTTCCCTCTCTCTCACTGTCTCTCTCTCTCTTTGGAAAAAAAAAAGCATATATCTATATCTATATATATATAAAATGACTGGAGGTGACACATGACTGCCTAGGACTGCCTAACCTGCCCCATGACACCCTTTCCTGTACAATTCTTTCCATATTGGTGGTAGGGTTTTTGTTGCTTTTTTTTCTTTCCTGATACTGGGAAACCTAGGGGTGCTTAACCACTGAGTTACATCCCCAGCCCTTTTTTATTTATTTATTTATTTATTTATTTATTTATTTATTTATTTATTTTTCAGGGCTGAGGATCGAACTCAGGGCCTTGCATGTGCTACGCAAGTGCTCTGCCACTGAGCTAAATCCCCAACCCCTCTTTTTATTTATTTTGAGACAGGATTGCTTAAGAGCTCGCTAAGTTGCTGAGGCTGGCATCAAATTTGTGATCCTCCTGCCTCAGCCTCCCAAGTCACTGGGATTATAGGCATGTGCCACCCGCCTGACTCCATCCTCCTTTTCACCACGATGCTTGGACCCTAAGTAGCCTGTCTTGCCCAGTAATGCACAATCAGAATTCTGTGAGAATTATAATCTGTAACTTTTAATTTTCTGCAGTCATTCTAAAAGGTGAAAGACAGCTGCTCCAAAAGTGACCCAGCAAGTCTACTCGTGGGCTATGGCCAAGAGATGGAAAGCGCACCCATGCAGAAACTTGGGCACGAGATCCAAGTTGTGCAGCAGTATGCACAGCAGCCCCCAGGTGCAAGCAACCTCCAACCAATTGACCAGAGAACATGTGTCCTATCCACGTCTTAGAACACTATTCAGCCATGAAAAGGAACGGATATGCATGATCCATGAAAACGTGATCCAAAAGATCCGAAAGATCGGACCGTACAGTTCTGTAGTTGAAGCTCAGAATAGGAAAATCCATGCATACGGCTCATAGATCAATGGCGGCCGGCGGCGGGTGGAGACGGGAGTGGGGAATGACTACTAATGGGGTGCATGGTTTCTTTTTGGAGTGAGGAAAGTGTTCTAGAGGGGCTGAGGGCGTAGTTCAGTGTGAGAGCACTTGCTGCTTAGCTTGCCCTGGGTTTGATTCCCAGCACTGGGGGAGGGGGACAGGAAGAGAATGTTCTAGAATTAGAGAGCGAATATACTAAAACACCACTTTAGCCAGGTGCGGTGGCCCTGTAATCCCTGCAGTTCAGGGGCTGAGGCACTAAGATGAAAAATTTCAGGCCAGCCCGGGCAATTTAGCAAGACCCTGTCTCAAAATAAAAAATAAAAAGGGTTGTGGATGTAGCTCAGTGGTAAAGTCCTTGGGTTCAATCCCTAGTACCAAAAAATAAAAAATAAAAATAAAACAGCCCTCAACTTCGCTGTACATTGAGTTTATTCCCCATTGCCACAGAAGGTTCTGACTGGCAGCTTGGGAGGGTGACTGTGAGGGTGAGCTGAGGGCTGTGAGCTCAGCCCCTGCCCAGTGCACTGGGTGCTATTAGATACAATGTAGCCATCTCCATGTCGCCCTCTTGGCGGCCACCCTGGGGCTTCCTATCACACAGGACTCCAGGTTAGAGTAAGCAGGACTGTAGGACTAGCAAGGCAGAACCACGACCGGCTCAGGAATCCGGGGCCTCTCTCAGGTCTGACCTGGTGTGCACAGATGGACAGGAGGGCCTAGCTTCTCCAGCACCAGAGGCTGCAAGCCTCTCAGGCCCAAGCACCTGCCTAAGCAATCCCTGACCTGTCACTCCCGCCAGCTCTGTCCTTGCCCACGTTCACACCACCATTCCCTCTTTCCTGCTGTCCAAGGGCAACATCTCCCATGGGCCCAAGCCTTCCCTTCACGTGCAGCACCCAGTGACATCCCTTCAAAAGGCCCTCTCTGAAGGCCCGGCTGGATCCACACTTCCCGGCAGGCCTGTCTGTCTACCCCACCTAGAATGGGAAGTGCCTGGGCCGCAGGGTGCTCAAGGGGGGCCCTGGGCCTCTTCCCTCCACCAGTAACCTCAGCACTGGGTCCCCTCGCCCCTCTGCTTTGCTGTACCTTATATTCACTTCTCCCTCACCCTGTTGGTTGCTTGGCTAAGCTATTTGCATGTAAATTTGATTAAAGCACTGAGGAGTTAACCCGCTGTATCTGCTTTTTTCCTAAACCAGGGCATCTCCGGGGCGAGGTGCCATAAGCCTGTAATCCCAGCAACTCGGGAGGCTGAGGCAGGAGGACTGCCGGTTCACAGCCACCCACAGCAACTTTGCAAGACCCTGTCTCAAAAGAAAAAATAAAGGACTGGGGCTGTGGCTCAGTGTTTAAGTGCCAAACAGGTACCAAACAAACAGAGCATTTGTTCAGAAGAGCAATGATCATTTCACAAAGTGCAAATGGAGGATCTGGGAACAGAAGTAGGAAAGTCTCTGCTGTCTCCAATTAATTCTTTCTGTCTTGAACTGATGACCTCACACAGAAGGTTCCCAAAGCCAGAAAGTTATCTGCAATTCAGTCCCATAAATCTGCGTTTCTAGAACAAAGCAGGGCCTCATCTGTGCATCCATCCCCTACCCAGCACCCAACTTTACGAAGGAGTTCAATTTGTTTTCTTGTTTGTCTGTTAACCACTCAGCCACATCCCCAACCCTTTTTTCATTTTGAGACAGAGTCTCACTAAATTGCTGGGGCTGGCTTTGAACTTGCAATCCTCCTGCCTGAGCCAACCCTTTTTTCATTTTGAGAGAGGGTCTCACTAAATTGCTGGGGCTGGCTTTGAACTTGCAATCCTCCTGCCTGAGCCAACCCTTTTTTCATTTTGAGACAGGGTCTCACTAAATTGCTGGGGCTGGCTTTGAACTTGCAGTCCTCCTGCCTCAGCTTCCCAAGCCGCTGGGGTTACAGGTGTGCCACCACACCACTTCAGCATTTTAAAATGTTGATTCCAAAGAAAGTCTGTCTTCTGCATTGGAATGGGTAGCCTCCTGCCTAGTCTAGGAAGGGCCCCTAATTCATTCATTCTCTTTGAATCCACAATAGAGAAGCAATATTGCCTGAAGGGAGAAACAGTTTTACTTGTAGGTTTCTTGGTGGCGCCGGGAAGTCTTGCAAGCTTTGGCAGTCCCAGCCTAGGCTCACCCAGCTCTGTCTGCAACCCACAGCCTGAAGGGGTTCTGAAGGAGGAAGGCCACTTCTAGGCAAAGGCAAAGCAAGGCCGAGGGACCCCCCTCCCACCCGCCCCTACCCTGCACAAGGAGCCTCAGCCTCCATGTGGGAGGCAGGAGGCTCAAGGTGGTGTTTCAGCATGGCGGCTGGTTTTGCCAGGACTTCAGTTGAAATGTCAGAGTTAAGGACTCTTGAGAATCAAAAGAAATCCCAGAGGGAAACCTTGAGAAAGTTCATGGCACTAGAACATAAGTCCAGTATTTTACAGTTAACTTAGGTTACTCCAACTGGTGTGAGCCTGGCCTTAAAAGATTTATCTTTGTGGTTGGGGGAGGGGAGGGATGTGATGTGATTAAGCTAATTCGACCGTCAGCTGTAACGAGGTGTTCTTACTTGGGATACAAGGATCACAAAGCTCACTTAAGGGATCCCCAGGTTCATTATGACCTCCCTCCCCTCTGCTGGCTCTGGCAGGTGTCCACTCAGAACCTCAGTTCCTCGGAGTCCTTGGATTATTCTTGCTAGACCAGATCAAGTCGCACCCTTCTTGGCTCCCCACCCACCCATGTCTAGGCTCTGTCCCCACATCCGCTCACCCACTGGTTGCTCAAAGCTCCATTTGCATCAATCCAATCTACTTCCAAGAGACACTGTGAAAGGCAGAAACAGCAACTGTGAAGGATGGAGCCAAAAGGCGCATCTGCAAATGACACACACACTAAAGCCCTCTAGGGAAGGAGCCATGGGGCTCCTGCCCAAGAGGGCCAACGGCCACGTCCACACCTGATACGAACCAGGAACAAAGTAGGAAGATGCGATTTTAAAACACCTACTCCCTTAAAAAAAAAAAAAAAAAAACACCTACCCCGAGCCAGGAGGCTGAGGCAGGAGGGTGGCTTGAACCCAGGAGTTCTAGACCAGCCAGTGCCACAGAGCCAGTGCCGCTCTCAACAAACAAACAAGAAACTCTACCTGGTTTTTTTTTGTTCTCCCGCCAGGAAAAGTTGGCCTGCAGACACGTAGCCTGGAAGCTGGTGCTGGGGACGTTGGGGGGAAGCTTCCTCAGGCACCTGGGGAGAGGCCGAGAGCAGCGCCTGCGGCGGGGCCTGGAGCCCTGCGCTGCTCGGGTCCTCCCAGGTGTCCGGGATCGCTGGGACTTCGATGGCTTCATGCGGTCACGTTCTTCTGGGGGCTTCCAACCCCTCCTGAGCTAATGGCAGCTGTGCTAGCAAAGGAAAGCAAGCAGGTCCCACCTCAACCTCCACCTCCTATAGTCTCCCCACCCAGCAGCCTTCGAGGCTGATCTAGAATCCTTACTCATTTGCATAACTTGGCGATTTACTTAAGGAGGGTCCTAGAACAACTGGGAGGGCTTGGATGAAGGAATTTCCAAGCCTCCACCTTTTTCAGGGTAGACCAAAAGGACTCCTTACAGTCAAGAGTCTCATCTCCAAATACTGGCTAGGACAATTTGGTGGTTAAATAAACAAACAGACCATGCATACATAAAGACACATGTTTACCAGTGCTCGGAGCACGGTCTGCCACTCAGATGCTGTGAATTTTGTCTCATGTATTATTTTCCTTAGGATTTATCCCATAGGAGTTGAGGATGTAGCTTGGTGGTAGAGCATTTGCCTAGCATGCCTGAGGCCCTGGGTCCAAACCCCAGCACCAAGGTGGTGAATTATGGCACTTTCCTGTTTGTAAATCAATTTTCATTGTTCAGAGCTGTTGCAAATAAGGTGTCTGCAAAGCCACAGTGGCCAGGCGTGATGGTGCACGTCTGTAATCCCAGTGGCTTGGGAGGCTGAGGCAGGAGGATTGCAAGTTCAAAGCCAGCCTCAGCCACTTAGTGAGGTCCTAAGCAACTTAGTGAGACCTGGTCTCAAAATAAAATATAAAAAGGACTGGCAATGTTGCTCGCTCGGTGGTTAAGCATGCCTGGGTTCAATCACCAGTACCCACCCCCACAAAAAAAGTCACAGTGTACACTACACTAGCAAATACCAATCATTGCCCCTATCAAAAACAAGGTTAGGCTCCTGTGTTCCTCCGTCCACATTTTCATATAAGCAATAAAACCCTGTTTTATGTGCGTTTCTGTTTAAAGACACCTTATTTAATATATGTAGTTGATGTGCTAACATTAAACTAGAGCCAACAGGGGCTGGAGCAGTGGCTCAGTGGTTACAGTGCTTGCCTGGCATGCAGGAGTGCCTGAGTTCAAACCCCAGCAACGCTTACACAACAAAGTCTTGGAGCAATGAAGGCCACATGAAAAACTAAATAAAATTTATTCTTTCTCTCTCTTTCTCTCACTGTCCATCTCTCTTAAAAAGAATTAAATAATTTTAAAAATAAATAAAATAAGTAAATAAAAATTAAAATCTCTTGGTGCTGGAGCGGTAGCTCAGCAGTTACAGCGTGTGCCTGGCATGTGTGAGGATGCAGGTTTGAACCTCAGCACCACACACAAAACAAAGTGTTGGAGCAATGAAGGCCACATGAAAAACTAAATATAATTGATTCATTCTCTCTCTTTTAAAAAACTTTAAAAAATTAAAGTCTCTTGAGGACAAATGCTCTGTAGAAGTATTAGCAGACATTTCCCTTCCTCCCTCCCTCCCTTTCTTTTTTTTGGTACTGGGGATTGAACTCAGGGGCTCTCAACCACCAAGCCTCATCCTCAGCTCTTTTTATTCTTTATTTTGAGACAGGGTGTCGCCAGCTTGCTTAGGGCCTTGCTAAGTTGCTGAGCCTGGCTTTGAACTTGAGATACTCCTGATTCCACCTCTCAAGTTGCTGGGATTACAGGCGGATGCCAACACGCCTGGGCAGGAATTTTTTTAAATAGAAAGATACAGACACGTGGTGCAAAGTCGAAACTCTAAGGGCGCTGAAAAGCCCAGAAAGCACCCCCTTCCTTGGTCCCAAGGCAGCTCAGAGTGGGGGACAACAAGCAGGTGGGTGCCAGGACTCCCTGATGTGGAGAGGGTCCTGGGCAAGCTACTTAGTGCATCATTGGAGGCACAGTGGCTTGAACCCACGACCTTTCCCACGATAAGCATGCACTCTGCCACTGAGCCACTCCTAGACAGCAAACTTGGGGGCTTTTCAAACTTTGCAAAGAACGTGCTCTGGCTCCCAACTCTGATAACCTTGATCTTGGTACCAGAGAAGGGGCTGAGGATTTTTTTGCAACTGTGATCCTTTCTTGCAACACATTCTGAGGCTCTGGTGCTAAAATGGGGAGCCTGGGCCTGAGGGAATCCTTTCTCAGGGAAGGGGACTTCGCTGCCTGGGAATTTCCAGGAGGACAGGAGGGAGGCAGCGACTGGGTCCCTACACTCCCACAGGGCATCCTGGAGACTGTGAGGCTGGGAGATCTGCGCAGGCCACAGCTTCCACTGAGCCCTCATTTCTGGGCCCCTCAACTGTGCGGTCCATGTGTGGCCCTGCCTCAGTGCCACACCTTCCCTCACCTGATGCTTCTGTCCTTCCCGCAGCTCATTACAGGGGGCCTGGGGGAGCAGAGTAAGCTGTGCCCGGGGAACCTGCTCAGGGGAGAAGCTTTTCTCCTGAAGCTTTGCTTCTGAACAGTGGAGATCTGTTTCTTTTATTAGTACCGTTTTTGGGATTGAACCCGAGGTGCTTAACTGTGAGCCATATCCCCAACCCTTTTTATATTTTATTTTGAGACAGGGTCTCACTAAGTTGCTTAGGGCCCCACTAAGTTGCTGAGATTGGCTTTGAATTATTGATCTTTCTGCCTAAGCCTTCCAGGTCAATGGGATTACAGCTTCTGTATTTTTTATTTATTTATTTTTTTAGAGAGAGGGACAGTAAGAAAGAGAGAATTAATTTTGTTTCGTTTTTCATGGCCTTTGTGACTCTGAACTTGGTTGTGTACGTGGTGCTGGGGTTTGAACCCACGTACTTGCACATGCCAGGCAAGCACTGCAAACGCTGAGCCACCGATCTAGCCCCGTTCTGTATCTTTTTAAAATCTACTTTTATCCAGGCACAGTGACAGCCTGTAATTCTGGAGGCTGGGGCAGGAGAATCATAAGTTTGAGGCCAGGCTTAGAAACTTAGTGAGGCCCTAAGTTACTTAGTGAGACCCTGTCTCAAAATACAAAGAAAAAGGGGTGGGGGGTGGTGTTGGAGCAGTGGCTCTGCAGGTACAGCAAAACCATGGGTTCGAACCCCAGCACCACATACTCAAGGAAGGGTTGGAGTAACAAAAGCCACATGAAACACTAAATAAAATTTGATTCTTTCTCTTTCTCCTTCTCACTGTCCCTATTTCTTAAAAAAAAAAAAAAAGGTGCCGGGCTGTGGCTCAGGGATAGAGCTTCCCTGAGTTCAACCCCTCAGTAGCACAAAAATAAATAAATAAAAACAACAAAAACCACCTCTAAGCTGGGCATGCTGGTGGGTGCCTTAGTCCCAGTTACTTGGAAGAGTAAAGTGAGAGGATTGCTTGAGTCTGGAAGTTCTAGGACTAGCCTGGGCCACATAGTAAGACTCAGTTTTAAAAATCAAAATAAAAAAACAACAACAATAAAAAAGAAGTCAGGCGCAGTGGCACACACCTGTAATCCCTCCCAGGGACTTGGGAGGCTGAGGCAGGAGGATTGCAAATTTGAAGTCAGCCTCAGCAACTTAGGAAGACCCTAAGTAACATCACAAGACCCTGTCCCAAAATAAAAAATTAAAAGGGCTGAGCTTGTGGGTTCAATCCCTGGTGCCAAAAGAAGAAAAGCACTTGAAAACCAGGTTGGCAGCTTCTTTCTAAGCATAGGTTTATCACAGGCAGCCACCCCACTGATGGGCAGCCGCACGGTATATATGACAACAAAGGCCCCACAGTCTTGAACGTGGATGTTTATGGCAGCATTGAACAACCCTAAACTGAAAACAACTGATCTGTCATCGGCAGGCAAGTGGATGTACGAATGGTGGCCCCTACGATGGAATATTATTCATCTGTGAAAAGGAGCCAAATACTAAGACATGCTATAACGGGATAAACCTTGAACACACTGCAGTAAGGGAAAGCAGCCCATGGAAAGGGCCACAGACGAAGCAATTCCATCGCTACCAAACGTCCACAAGAGGCAAATCCACTGAGACAGAAGGTGGATTAGTGGTTGCCTGGGGCTGGTGGAGGAGACAGGATTAGCTGTAAATAGACAGAAGGGATCTTTTTAGAGGGATGGCAAGGCTCTAAAATTAGATGACGGGGATGATTGGACAGGCTTCCTAAAAACCTTTGAGTTATGTACTTAGCATGGGTTAATTTTATGATATGTAAATTATATCTTAGTAAAGGTAAACAATAAAGCCCTTCCAATATTGATCCGCAAAATGCGCTGCAGATGAAGCCATTAGTTCACTGCACAGCCACCTGAGCGACCCAAGACTCAAGAACGGAGCCACCAGCCCCACTCGGCTGGCTGCCCCTACAGAAGCTCAGACCTTCCCAGTTACTCTGCAGTCAGTCACGTACCTGACCTTTGTTCTGGAAAGTTCCTTTTCCTCCATCCTCCCATGCTGAGATACCCCAGGGTCTCACTGGAACATCTGCTTTCTCTTGTTCCCTTCCCCTCTCTTTTCTCTCTCTTTCTTCTCCCTTCCTCCCTCCCTCTCTCTCTCTCTCTCTCACTTATTTTGCTGGCTGGGGATTGAATCCAGGGCCTCACACATGCTAAGCAAGCAGTGAGCAACATCTCAACCCTTTTTAAAGTTTTATTTTGAGACAGCGTCCCCCTAGGTTGTTGAGGCTGACCTTGAACTTGACAGTCCCCCAGAGGTGCTGGGATGAGTGGTGTGTGCCCCGGTGCCTGGTTAGACTTCTGTCTTTTCTGAAGTCTTCCCTGGTGACCTTCACCACTTCCCTCACATGAGTCCCACTGCCCAGAACTGCCTGTTCCCATCGCTGTTCTAAACACATAGAAGAATAAGCTCTGGAGGATGTCACGGTTAACAGTGCAGAACTGCTCTCTTAAAAACTTGTTAATAGCACAGAATTGTAAAAGGAACTGAACCTAGCATCGCTCTATAATTGAACCACATCCCCAGCCCTTTTCAATTATTATTATTTTTTTTAAATTTTGAGACAGGGTCTTGCTAAGTTGCTGAGAGAGTCACTGCACCTCCGTCCAGAATGTCCAAGTACTGACTGTGACGATCTGCTCGGATATTTAAGGTCTGTCTCCCGTGGTCGCCTGCCAGTCCCAGGAGGGCAAGGAAAACCTGCCACAATGCTGGGGCTCACAGACACTTTGGGGAAAGAATGGGTGGATGGATGGGGCCAAAGGCAGAGAGCTGGGAGCACGCCCGTGTGGGGGACCCGTTGGTGTGCTTTCACCTGAAAAGGCAGACGGGATCCAGCTCCCAAGTCAGGACTAGGTGAGGCCTCTTCCCCCTCTCCACCTAGTACCCCTCTGCCCCCCAAGCATGGTGCATACAGAGGAGCTCAGGAAGTGTACGTTGCATGGATGAATGAATGAACAGCTAAGCTAGTGTGCGGATGAATAAGCACGTATGTGAGAGTGTGAGTGCGTGTGCGGTCACCGGTCACCTTCCACCAGCACTCTCTCCCCTCCTTACTGGTCCTGTCTGTCCTCACTCTATTGGGAGGGCAGGAGTGGGATCCCATGTGACTTTTATTTTTTATTTTTATTTTATTTTATTTTTAAAAAGGGAGAGAGTGAGAAAGAAAAAGAATCAATTTTATTTATTCATCTGGTTCTTTTTTTTAAAGAGAGAGAGAAAGAGAGAAAAAATTTTTTTATTTAGTTTTTCATATGGCTTTTGTTGCTCTGTATTCCTGGAGCTGGGGTTTGAACTCTCGTACTTGCACTTGCCTGGAAAGCTCCATAACCGCTGAGCTATGGAGCCACTGCTCCAGCACCTATTCGTCTGGTTTTTATTTCTCTGACACTTAGTTGTGTATGTGGTGCGGAGGGATTGAACTCAGGTCCTTGTGCATGCCAGGCAAGCACTCTAACTGCTGAGCCACTGCTCCAGCCCTCCCCATGTAACTTTTAAAGTAAAGCAACATAAAAAAAATAATAATAACAAAAATAAAAACAACAGCCAGGTGTAGTGGTACACACCTATAATCCCCAGTGCTTGGGAGGCCGAGGCCCAGGTATTGCAAGTTTGAGGCCATTCTCAGAAATTAGTGAAGACCTGGGGTTGGGAATTTAGCTCAGTGGCAGAGCTCTTGCCTAGCAAGGCTCTGAGTTCAGTCCTCAGCCCTGGAAAAAAAAAAGAAAAAAAAAAAAAGAAATTAGTGAAGCCCTGAGCAACTTAGTGAGACTCTGTCTCAAAATAAAAAATAAGAAAGGCTGAGGATGTGGCTCAGAGGTAGAGTGCTTGCCTGGCATGTGCAAGGACCTGGGTTCAAGCCCCAGCACCACATACACACCTGAGTGTCAGGTAAACAAAAACCAGACGAAAATTAATGAAATTGATTCTCTATCTCAAAAAAAAAATTTAAAAGGCTAGATTCAATTCTCAGTACAAAAAAGGGGCACCTGGGTGTGCCCCACTTCCCAGGGTGTTTATTCTGGTCATTTTATCTCCATTCATTTACCAAATCTTTCTCCAGCTCTGGTGCTGCAGCAGGCCCTGGGGAGCCTGAAAGGCAGTCCTTCCCCAGCGGAGCTACAGCAAAGTTGGGGAGATGGGCGGCAAACAGGTAGCTGAGCAAATCCTTATTTTTAGGGACAATCTGTACAAGTCCACACATGACCCAGAATGAAGCAGAGCCTCCCTGCCTCCCTGCCTCCTGGCAGGTCTCTCTCTCCCGTAATTCTCTGAGGACCTGACATTTTAACTCGACCTTGAAAGTAGACAGAGAAGGAACCAAGGTGAAGCTCCTGGCCAAGGGAGGGGAAAGCCTGGTGGGTGCTGGGTGTTGGCAGCTCCAGGAGGCCTGGGCTACACCCCGCAGTTCAGCCCGAAGCCCTGGAGGGCGGGCTGGCTGCTCTGCGGAGCACTAGGATGGGATGGGGGGCAGTGATCCGGCCTCGGGCTGCTGGGCGGGGACTGGACGAGGCTTCTCCTCTCAAACACCAGGTGGACTCACCTGCCAGGTCCTGATCACCTCCAGGAGCCTGGGCAGAATGCTTCCAGCCCTGCCTGGGACATTCCCGTTTCTCAGCAGCTCAGTCTGGAACGGTCATCTACACCCAGGCTCCTGGGAGGCTCCTCCTGCTCCCTTCCCATCCGCAGTGGGTGCCAGGGCTCCCCTGGAAGGATCAGGGCCTGTTTACTGAGCACCTACTGGATGCCAGGCCGGGTTCAGCTGCTGGGCCACCCTGGGGAGGAAGATCCATGAGGAGGTCTCATTCTAGCGGGGAGAGAGACAGGCCAGGAACTGGAAAACCACAGGGTCCTGGGGCCAGGGAGCACCAGGAGGCCAGGAACTATGCTCCCTGGCTGCAGGTGTGGAGCCATAACAGGCCTGGTGGTTTCACCAGACAGGACAGTGTCAGAAGAGAGGGGTGGGCTGGAGTGTGGAGGGAGACTGGGGTCTCTCCAGGAGAGTGGGCTGCTGAGGAGTGGTCAGGTGGAGGCCAGGGAGACTGTGGCAGTCCCTGGCCCTCAGGCATATGCTTTTTACTCTCGGAACGAAGGTACAGCCTCGGTGGCTGACCCCTGCCACCCTCTTGGACCCCAGCTCCCACCACCTGCAGTGCCCTGACCAGTCAGGGCAGGGCCTTTGCACAGAATGATCTCGAATCAGCTCCTTCTTCCCTTCCTACCTTCCCTCAGGAGCTTCTGTTCTCTCAGGTTGTGGCCAACTCCCTCAGAGCGTAACCGCTGGTCACCTCTCTACCAGACCCTGTCCTCCCCAGCAGCCTTAGGAAGGTTTCCTAGAGAGAGTGTTTAGTGACTGTGACCCTAGTGTCTGACCTGGGACACAGTGGGGGCATAGCTTGGATTCCTTGGATGGGAGAAGGAAAGGATGAACAGAGGGTGCGCGCAGTCAGCACACCCAGGGTCCCTGTGTTCAGGACAGAGTTGGGTGCGGGGAAGAGCCCCGGCTCAGCCGCTCCCAGTCCTGACCTGGGCGCAGCCCCTGGTCTCAGCCCCAGCTCTCCTCACCTGTAGCAGCGACTGCGAGACCTCCTACCTTATTGGGTTTGTGGTGTTTTTTTTTTCAGTGCTAGGGATGGAACTCAGGACCTCACATGTGCCAGGCAAGCGGTCTACCACTGAGCTATATCACCATCCCTTTTTTTATCTTTAATTCTAAAAGTGGGCCTCACTAAGTTGTCCGGGCAGAATCCAGAGGCCTCAGTCTCGAGAGCTGCTGGAATTACAGGCAGCGGGCGCCACCCCACCTGGCCTAGATTTTTTTTTTCCCCAATTGTAAAACACAATAGTCCCCTTTTATCTTGGGTCATGCTTTCTGCAGTTAGAATCACTCACAGTCAACTGTGGTCTGAAAATATTAATAGTTGCCTTGACTCTTGAGAGAGAGAGGGAAGACAGACCACATTCACATGACTTTTAATATGGCATATTAAAAGATTTAATGTAGCATATTGTTAGGATAAGTCCATTTTATTTTATTTTTTATAGTACTGGGGATCGGACCCAGGGATGTTGTCATGAGTGATGTCCCCTGTCTGTCTTCTTCTTCTTCTTCTTCTTCTTTTTTTTGGTACCAGGAATTGAACCCAGAGATATTTAACCACTAAGTCTCATCCCCAGCCCTTTTTTATTTTTTATTTTGAGACAGGGTCTCGCTAATGTGCTTAGGGCCTCACTAAGTTGCTGAGGCTGGCTTTGAGCTTCGATCCTCCTGCCTCAGCCTCCTAAGGCTACAAGTGTGCACCGCCACACCTGGCATACTTTATTATTGTTGTTTAAATATAACCGTGCTTTATTTGTTAATTAAACTTTATCAGTTATAGACAGGAAAGAAACAATAAACAGAGGCTTCAAGCATCCACTGGGAGTCTTAAAACATTTCCCAGAAATGCAGAAAAGGGGGCACTACCGTAAACCCAACACAAAGTTCCCCATTTGCTTTTTCTTGACCCCAAGGCCCTGTGCATGGGAGGCAAGTGCTCTACCACTGAGCTACATCCTCCGTCCAAAATTCTTCACGTTCAAGTGTGAATTCGATGGCAGTAAGTACATTCTTAATGTGTAACCATCACTACTTAGTCAACTCCGAAACCATTGAGCTTTTATTTTATTTTTCGTTCTAGGGATTGAATCCAGGGGCACTTAACCACTGAACTGCATCTCCAGCCCTTTTTATTTATTTTGAGGCAGGGTCTCGCTAAGTTGCTGAGTCTGGCTTTGAACTTGCAATGCTCCTGCCTCAGCCTCCCAAAATGCGCTGGGATTACAGGCCTGTTGTGCCAACGTGCCCGGCTTTTATTGAGCTTTTACGAAGATCAATGATGGGACGAATGCTTTCAGTTCAGGCTCAGGGGCGAGAAGCCCTTGGAAATCATTAGTGGTATCAACAATGCACCAGTCGAGGCTTCTTTCACCCTTGCTGGACCACGGGCCTTGAGCGCTCCGCCCCTAACATTTGTCAGTGACGTAGGTCACTCCAACCCAAGGTGCAGGCTTCAGGATGCCCTCTTACAGGAAAGAATGCAGGAGCAGCACAGGGCCTTGGCAATGCGCCTAACGTCACCCAGCAGAGCCGAGGCTGGCTCCAGCGTCCATGCTCGGCCTCCACCCAGGAGAAAACACCAGGTCTTCCAGGAGCAGGATGGGGAGGCGGGGGAAAACTTGTCCAGCATCTCACTCATGCCAGGTGAGACTTGTAGAGGGCACAAGCCTGTGTTCCCAGCAAGGCAGGGCCATGCCCTGAGAGCACATGCCTCCTCCCTCCACCTTCTCTGGTGCCTGGCATCTTCTACCCAGCTGTCACCCTAAACAGAACACCCTTCCTCAGCTGGTCTCCGGAGTAAGTGCCAGTGCTGGGATTCGCACTCAGGGCCCTGTGAGTGCTTAACCCAGAGGCCATGGCAGCTTCACTGATCAGATGGAGGGACGGATGCCCTGAGCAGGGGCAGGTCCCCCTGCAGGTGTCCTCAGGGAGGTGCTTCCCAGGACAGAGTTGGGACCTCAGGTGTCTTTTCCTCCAGTAGGGATGGAGCCTCCAAGTGGCCTTTTCTTCAGGGCCTGTGACACCACCGAGCACCCACTGAATCCTGTGGAGGGAGGGAGAGGAGCCCATGGATCTAGGCCTCCTCTCGCTTGCTTCTAGGCCTCCTCTCGCTTGCTCCATTACCAAGAAAAGCACCGCCAGCAGCCTGTCCCCGGGAGGAGCGGGCAGGCATGCCCTGTCCCCTGCCTGCCTTCTGCCCAGCTGCTCCGGACTTCCCGAACACCAATGTCATTTCCTCTTCCCAGCTGGGCTTCTCAGAGGGGGCGGCTTTAACATTAGCAAGCACAAGAGGTTTTCCACGGGAGGTTTTGTTCTAAACCACTTAGCTGCCTCCCCAGCCCTTTTTGTTTTTTAATTTTTGAGACAGGTTCTCACTACATTGCTTGGGGCCTTGATAATTTGCTGAGACTGGTTTTGGCCTTGAGATCCTCTTGCCTCAGCCTCCCAAATCCCTGGGAGAGTATTTTTGTTTGTTTGTTTTTGAGAGAGGGACAGTGAGAGAGAGAGAGAGAGAGAGAGAGAGAGAAACAATTTTTATTTAGTTTTTCACGTGGCCCTCGTTGCTCTGAGACTTCTTTGTGTACGTGGTGCTGGGGTTTGAACTGAAGTACTTGCGCATGCCTGGCAAGCATGTGCTGAGCATGGCTCCAGCCTGCTGGGAAAGTTTTTTGTTGTTTTTGTCTTTTTTGGTACCAGGGATTGAACCCAGAGGCATGTAACCACTGGGCCTCATTCCCAGATCTTTTTATTTTGTATTTTGAGATTTTTGAGACAGGGTCTCACTAAGTTGCTCAGGGCCTCACTAAATTGTTGAGGCTGCCTTTGAACTTGCGATCCTCCTGCTTCAGCCTCCTGAGTTGGTGGAATTATAGGCATGCTCTGCCACACCCAGACCCTGGGGATATTTTTAAACTTCAAATTCCCCAGCCCCACCCCTGTAACACCCATCAGTCCCTATCCACTACCCTGCCCCAAAGTGACTCTGAGAGAGGTGGTTCTGGAAGTCCTTTGAACAATCCTTGGAACACAGGATGGTGTTTAGTTAGTTAATTAATTAATTAGCTTATTGATTTTAGTAATAAACTAAAATAGTCAACTGTCACAGGGTTAGGCTGGTGGCAGGTCACGGAGCCTACAAGTGGCCTTTTTTCTCAAAGCCTGCAATGGAGGAACCCAGGGATGCTCTACCACTGAGCTACATACTTACCCCTTTTTATTTTTAGACAGACTCTCAGTTGTTCAGGCTGGCCTCAAACTTGCAATCCTCCTGCCTCAGCCTCCTGGGTAGCTGGAATTACAGGCGTATGCCACTGCACCCAAGTTTTTAAGTTTTTGAGTTTTTTAAGTTTTTATTTTGGCAGTGCTGGGGCTAGAACCCAGGGCTTCGTGCATAGCAGGCATGTGCTCTACTGCTGAGCCACACCCCCAACGCTGCCATTTTAATTTTAAACGGGGATCGCTAACGTGGGCATAAACAGTTTTTCTTTGTGCATTCACCATTGTGACAGCTGATGGGATTGCCTGGGTCTAGAAAGTATCTGAGCTCTCAATTTCCTATCACTCCTATGGAGATCAAGGCAAAAGCAAGAACAAACATTTACTCAGGGCCTCCTAGGCAAATCTGCGTCACGTCTGCATCTGCATTTGCCTGTGTGCCTTTCAGTGCTCCCAGGAGACAGTCTGCTGAGCAGGGTCTCCATTTCTCAGAGGAGGAAACAGAACTCCCCTTCCCCAGCCGGGCTCGCATGCAGGGCCCTGTGAGTGCTTAACCCAGAGGCCAGGGCAGCTTCACTGATCAGATGGACGCCCTGAGCAGGGGCAGGTCCCCCTGCAGGTGTCCTCAGGGAGGTGCTTCCCCAGACAGAGAGTTGGAACCTCGGGTGTCTTTCCTCCAGTAGTGAGTGACCTTGACCAGATGCACTTTTTCGGGGCGGGGCAGGGTATTGGGGATTGAACCCAGGAGCACTTTACCACTGAGCTACATCCCCAGATCTTTCACTTTTTTTTTTCTTTTTTTAAGTGTAAATTTAAAAGTATTTTCTTTTTTTTAGTTGAATATGGACTTACAATTGAGGGGGAATCATTATCAAACAATCAAGAACAAACGCATACTTACATAGCTAGCCAAGGCTGATGCCATGTCATGGTTCCCCCTTTGGGGAACCATGGTTCTATGTTTCCTCCAAAAGAACCCCTGTGTTAAATGGACTTCGTGTGGAGGTCGGAGATCTCCTTCTGAGTTGATTCCCCCCATTCCCTCCCTCCAGTCTCCTAGTTATCCTTCCTAATCCCTCCCCCTCCCTGCCCCCATCCCTACGTCTCCAGGTATCCTAGGCAAGGATCCCCCTGCTTGTGTAAAAATCCATACATTTTGAGGTTATTATTAGCTTAGCCATCTAACATACTGTTTCCAGATATATTCTAGCTTCCACAAATGAAAGAAAATATTTGGCCCTTGAGTCTCTGAGATTGGGATACTTCATTTAGCATAATTTTTTCCATCTCCATCCATTTGGCTTCAAAAGTCATAATATTGTTTTCTCTAATGGCCAAGTAGTATTCCAGTGCATATATGTACCAAAGTTTTTGAATCCACTCGTCCAGTGAGGGGCATTTGGGTTGGTTCCTTAGTCTAGCTAGAGTAAATTGAGCTGCTATAAACTTTGATGAAGCTGTATCTCTATAGCATGCTGATTCTAACTCTTTTGGGGAAATACCCAGAAGTGGGATAGCTGGGTCATAAGGTGGTTCCAGCCCTAATTTCTTGAGAAGTCTCCACACTGCTTTCCAGAGTGGCTGAGTCAGTTTGCAGCTCCACCGGCAGTGTGACAGTGCTCCTCTTTTCCCACAGCCCCTCCAGCATCTGTTGTTATTCCTGTTCTTCATTTTTGCCACTCTAACAGGAGTGAGGTGGAATCTCACTGAAGTTTTGATTTGAATTTCTGTTATTAATAATGATGTAGAGCATTTTCTCATATATTTATGGGATTTCTGGACTTGATCTGGTGAGAAGTTTCTTTTTAGATCCCTAGCCCATTTATTGATTGGATTATTTGTGATTTTGTTGTTTAGTTTTTTTAGTTCTTTGTGTATTCTGGATATTAGCCCTCTGTCCGAGATGCAGCAGGCAAAGATTTTCTCCCATTCTGTTGGATCTCTCTTGAACTCTTGACTAATTCTTTAGTTGTGCAAAATCTTTTTAGTTTAATTGCATCCCATTCATTTATTCTTAACTTTACTGCTTGTGCCATGGGAGTTTTGTTAAGGAAGGTGCTGCCGACCCCTATGTCCCGTAGTGTTGTTGATCCTACTTCTTTTTCAAGTAAGTTTAAAGTTGCTGGCTTAATATCCAGATCTTTGAACCATTTTGATTTAATTTTTGTGCAGGGTGAAAGGTAAGGATCCAGTTTCAGTTGTCTACACATGGCTGTCCAATTTGTCCAACACCATTTGTTGAACTGGCTATCTTTCTTCTGGATGGATATACGGCAGAATTCTACCAAACTTTCACAGAAGAGTTAACACTGATTCTCTATCAGCTCTTCCATGAAATTGATAGGATGGGAGCACTCCCAAACACTTTTTATGAAGCAAATATTACACTGATACCAAAATGCAACAAAGACACATCAAGAAAAGAAAACTACAGACCAATTTCCCTGATGAACATTGATACGAAATTTTTAATAAAATTCTAGCTAATCGGATCCAAAAGTACATTAAAAAGATAATACATCATGATCAAGTGGGCTTCATTCCAGGAAAACAAGGCTGGTTCAACATATGCAAATCAATAAATGTAAATCACCCGTTAAACAGAATTAAAAATAAAAATCATATAATCATCTAAATTAACACAGAAAACACCACTTTATGCTCAAAACTCTGGAGTAGAGATCAAGGGAAGATACTTTAACTATGTAAGATCCATTTATGACAGACCCATAGCCAACATTACCCTCAGTGGAGAAAGACTGAAAGCATTTCCACTGAATTCAGGAACAAGACAAGGCTATCCGCTTTCACCACTCTTATTCAATATAGTCCTTGAAACCCTGGCCAGAGCTATCAGACAAGAGAAGAAAATCAAAGGAATTTGTATAGGAAAAGAGGAAGTCAAATTGTCTCTATTTGCTGATGACATGATTCTATACCTAGAAGACCCAATAAGCTCGACCAGAAAACTTCACTTTTTTTCATACTAACGATTGAATTCAAGGATGCTTAACCACTGAGCCATATCTCCAGCCCCTTTGTAAATTTTTTAAAAAAATTTAGTATGTTTTTAAAATTTTTTATTAAGGAGTTGAGTTATTGCAAATTATAAATGCATATAAAGTAACAATATGATAGGCATATATTCTTAAACCAGAATTACCCCCACGTTGCCTACACTCGTCTCTTGATTCTTCTATATTTTGCCCCTACAAATGCTATAAATGCTTAGATTGTGAATTTTCCAGACTTGAATGATTGCATAAGTATTATTGGCTTCTCAGGGGAGTAAAGAGCATGTTGTTGATGGTCTCCCTAGATCCCTCCCTTTACTCCCTCCCTCTCTCCTCCCCACACTTGCCCCCCCACAACATATCTATGGTTGCCCTAGATTATGTGTTGCTATGCCTTTTTTCCCCAGCCCTTTTTACTTATTAATTTATTTTTATAATAAAGGCCTGGGTAAATTGTTGAGATTGGCCTTGAACTTGCCATCCTCCTACCTCAGCCTCCTGAGCCTCTAGGATTACAGGTGTGTGCCACTAGGTCTTGCACACTTTTGACTTCACAGACGTGGGAATTGGTTGAGGACCTATTTTCTTTTTCTTTTTTTGCAGTTCTAGAGATCCAACTATACTCCTCAGGCCCTGGTTGAGGATCTGGTGAGTGGCTGGGATATTTGTGGAGCACAATTCGAACCCTAAAAGCTCAAAGCTTTTTTTGAGTTTGGCAGCACTAGGAGAGGGTAGCTTTCATTGCTGTAAAAAAGCATCAGGAGGTAGGTTGGGTGGTCTGCTGATCAGCCCCAAGGAGGACAGAGGAGCACAGCAGGCATCTGATGCCCTCTGTCCTCTGCAACGGTGGAGAAGAAGACCACAGGATGTGCCCATCCTGATCCCTGGAATCTATGACCATCCTACCTTACATGGCAAGAGGAAATTCAGATTGCTTTAAGGTAGGAACCACAGTTCAGCATCAGTCAGTGAGACTAGGGGCGCTTAACTACAGAGTCACTTCCCCAGCATTTTTTATTTTTTATTTTGAGACAGGACTTCGCTAATTTCCCGAGGCTGGCTTTGAACTCTCAATCCTCCTGCCTCAGCCTCCAGAGTCGCTAGGATTATGGGCATGTGCTATGGGGCCTGGCATCTCAGAGGTTCTTGAAAGAAGGGAGGAAGGAGTCAAAACCAGAGATTTGACATGGTGAGAAATTCTTGGCCACCCTATGCAAGCATTAAAGATAGAAGGGACTGAGTCAAGGAATGTGGGTAGCCTTGCCCAAGCTGGGAAAGGCAATACAGTAGATTTGTGAGAGAGAGAAAAAGAGAGAGAGAGACAGACAGACACTGAACAAAGGGTGCTCTACCACTGAATACATCACCAGTTTTATTTATTTAAAAATTGTTTTTTGGAACTAGGGATTGAACCCAAAGGTGTTTTACCACTGAGCCACATCCCCAGCCCTTTTCTTATATTTTATTTTGAGACGAGGTCTCACTAAGTTGCTGAGGCTGACTTTGAACCTGCAATCCTCCTCCCTCAGGTTCCCGAGCCACTGGGATGACAGGTGTGTGCCACTGTGCCCAGCAGACTTTGACTGTTTGAAGCTAGCAACAACAACATTTGTTGGGAGGACAGAGGATAGATCTGAGAATTCAAGGGGAAAGTGGAAGAACCCAGACCTCAGCAAGGCACAAGAGAAGACTTGGGGTCCAACAGTGGAGTCCAGCTGCAGCACTTACTCATCTCTTGGTCCCTTGACTGACAACCCCATCCAAGCTGCAAGGAACTGGAAAAGAGGAGATTCTTTTTGTTTTTGTTTGTTTGCTTTTTCTAGAGAGAGAGAGAGAAAGAGAGAGAGAATTAATTTTGTTTTTCCATCTGGTTTTAGTTTTTCTGACACTTAGTTGTGTATGTAGTGCTGAGTTTCAAACCTGGGTCCTCACACATGCCAGGCAAGCAGTCTACAGTTGAGCCACCTCTCCAGTTCGAGAGCAGATTCTTGAAGAAAAATCAAGGGACTGTGGCTGATGAGTCTAAAAAGCGTTTTGTTTTGGGTGTTGCTAATGCTTTCTGCCAATCAAAGCACCACCTGCCCCCCACCCCCCAACACCTTTGCTGACTCGCTGAGCCTGGTCTCATGGCTTCACAAGCAGAAAAGGAACTGGGTTCACCTCCAGTTACCTCCTTGCTCAGAAGCCCTGTGCAGTGTGCAGCTTGCTCAATCCTCTGTGGTCATTCTACATCCTGCACCAGGCAACAGACAGAAAGAAAATGAAAGACATCATGTGTCTAGGACCAAGCTCTGGAGCTGCCACAGCCCTTGGAGGGGTCCAGGGAGCAGAGGAATTCAGGTTGGAGAAAGAAAGAAGGATGGATCCAACCTGCAGAGAGAAAGCGAGCCAAGAGCCTCTTAAAATCCAAACCTGCACTGCTTCTGATGGCTTGCTGTGTTTGAGCCCTCCTGAAGCTTTAATGCTGGCAGGGATGCCTGGCACCTTAGAGTACCCTCTCCCTTTGCCTAAGCCAGCTGCATTCCTGCTCGGCACACAGCAGCAAGGGAAGAAGCATTTGGCTGCAGCTATCATTCTCCAAGACCTTCACCCAGCACCCTGCGGAGGTGAAATTCAGGTTATAGCCAGTTCGCAGAGGGGCTGGTGATGGTGGTGGTGCCGACTGTCCCTGGAAGTAGTGATGAGCAAGGTTTGGTTCCTCTGCGGTTGAGGGACAAGAATATACCCACCTCCACCCCCACCCCCCCAGCTGTAGCTATTCTAGGAAGGCAGCTCTGGCAGTAGAAAGTAGCTCCCACGAGGAGACGGCTCTGTGGGTGTGCTAAAAGAAATCCCTTTGATGAGCCCTAAAAGTGTCCGCTAGACAGCTTGACTCCAACCAAGCAGAGAATCCATATCGGAATCACGGTCAAGGTGGAGATTTCTCCACCGGGGAATGTGGGTGTAGGGTTGTTTTATATCAGGTCCGTGCTTTTGTAACACCGATCAATATATTGTGCAAATGCAGCATAATCTTGTGTAAATCAAAATGTCTGTTCTCTGAGTCACAGTGCCCACAGTGGTAACAAGTCAGCGATGGGGTAAGTGGCTGCAGTCTCTTGGAGCCACAGCCGGTGTAGTTGACCCATGCACACCCCCATCTCCCTTCCTCCTAGCTCCCCCGGAGAGTTTGTGGTCCTGGGTGTCTCCCTAGACACAGGCTTCCCACAGTAGTCTACCTCCCTCACCAATGGATTGGCTCACGAGATCGACATGTGATCTGTGCTGGTCAATCAGAATCTTTTCTAGGACTGCTAGATAGTTGCTAGGAGGCAAAGGTTCTCTTTCCAAAGGGGCAGCTTGAATTGGGTGCCTGAAGCCACCAGAAACCACCTCTGCTAGATATCTATGCACAATAAAGGAATAAAGCCAGGCAGGAGAGAGAGGAAGGGAGGGGGAAAGAGAAAGAGAGAGAGCCCACACAAGCACTCTCGTCCACTCTGAAGTTCCTAGTGACTTTACCATCTAATCTTTTCAAGGAAAGACCTTTGTGTTTGCACCTTTGTTGGGGGTGGGCGGGGGGGGGGGGGGGGAGGCTCCAGTTTGTGTGATTTTGGAGTAGCCCTCTTTTTCTTTCTTTCTTTCTTTTTTTTTAAGAGAGAGAGGGACAATGAGAGAGAAAGAGATTATCAGTTTTATTTAGTTTTTCACGTGGCTTTCTTTGCTCCAACACTCGTTCTGTACGTGGTGCTGGGGTTTGAACCCGCATCCTCGCGCATGCCAGGCAAGTGCTGTAACTGACCAGCTACCGCTCCAATCCCTGGAATAGCCCTCTTAAGGGGGGGGGGGGAAGAATTAAAATTATATAAAATAATTAGGAAACAAGCAGCGAGCTGGATTTGATCCAAGAGAGCTGGAGTTTGCGGACTCCTAGTCTCATACAACAAAGCGGGAGAGAGGACTTATAACATCTGCATCGAAAAAGCAAAACTTGTCCCCCTTTGGGACAAGTTACACCCATGAAGCTTCGGCTTCATGACCCTCCCATCAGGTTACCTCCCTTTGCAAGTCAAGGATCAGTCATTTAATTTGTTTCATTGATTTTTTTTTAATGTAATATCAGATTGAGCTCAAACGCTGTGTCTTGCCTGCTTTAGTCTCTGTGGCTGTCTGCAAGGCACCTGATGGCTGGCAAATGGTTAAGCAAATCTATATCCTCTCTCTTTTAACTGCACGCGCGCACACACACACACACAAAAATCAATCCCACTGGTACTCTCTGTTCCCTCGGTTGGAAACTAATTTAGCAGTTCATGCACTCAATTCAGCTCCTACTAACAACATAGATAAGCTTAATAATAGGTGTGAGGCTCTGTGCTAAGTGCTTTAGACATTTTCTTATTTAATCTTCTTGATAACCCAGGGAGGCGGTGTAGGGGACTCTGCTGATTGCCTAGTTGGCATCAACTCTGGATTTTAAGGACACCAATCTCCTGCATGGAACCCAAGGGCCTGAGGGGGGTCAGCCCCACCCCCAGCTCCAGGACGGTTTCTGATTGGTCTAAATGTGATGATCCTGTTTCTGTCTCTGGGATTGGTTCAGGGATCCAGGTCTAAGCCAATCAGCTTCGTGCATTCCCAAATGAAAGGGTTTTCTGCACCAGGGAGGGCTGAGACCTAAATTGAAACAATTACGCTGAAAGGACGGAATTTTATGCCTTGTTCAGAGGAGGACTCTTGCTCTAGACGTGCACAAAAGGCATGTGGACTCAAGTGCCACAAGAATTCAGGGTCCTTGGTGACTTAAGTTTTTTTTTTTTTCATTCTTTTCTCCCCTCCACTTTCTTCATCTTCATCTCTATCTCTTTATCTATATCTTTATCTTTTTTTTCTTTTTCTTTTTCTTTTTTAAGGTGCAGGGTCAGCCATTCCTGAAGGCCACTTTACTTCTGGGGTTTTTGTTACGTAAGATGATACATTTTCTTATGATCAGAAAGATCTGATGTCTACAACCAAAAAACATCTGGCTAATACGTGTAGCTATTACCATCCTTTTACAGTTTCCCAAACTGAACTCCAATAAGTTATGTAACATAAATGAGTCACCAAGCCAGGAAGTGGCGGAGCTGATTCTCTTTGTCTTCTGTGCTAATGCCATTAATCACACCAGGATGAGGACTAGGATGGAGCCTCCATGACCCACAGCCCCCATTTCTTCAAGACGACGAGCAGCAACAGCAACCATGGTAGCTGCTCCCTGCTTCCTGGCTTTCCTCCACCTTCCGCTCCCACCGTGATGTTCTGACCCAGAGCGATGGGGCCAGCCCACTGTGCACCAAGACCTCTGAGATTCTCACCAAAGCCGAGTCTGTGCTGGTTCCAGGCCACACAACCTCTAGAACTGTGAACTAAATTAACCTTTGTTTCTTTACAAAGCTCGTGGCCTCCAGTATTCCACTTCAGTAAAGGAAAATGGATTAATAAATACATGTTTTAAAAAATCCTAATTTCCTGAGTACAAGAAAAAGTTTTAACAACTTCAAAAATAATAAAGGTAGTTGTGACGTCGACTACACATCGGGAACTGTTCTAAATGATTCTCCTCCTGTATTCATTGTATTTTTAAAATTTATTTATTTATTTATTTTGGTACCAGGATTTGAACCCAGGGACGCTTAACACTGAGCCACATCCACAGTCTTTTTTTTTTTTTTTTTTTTTTAGAGAGAGGGACAGTGTGAGAAAGAGAAAGAGAGAGAGAATCAGTTGTTTTTTTTAAATTTAGTTTTTCATGTGGCTTTTGTTGGTCCAACACTTTGTTGTGTATGTGGGTGCTGGGGTTTGAACTCACGTCCTTGTGCATGCTGGGCAAGCGATGTACCGGCCAAGCCACCACTCCAGCCCCTCTGCAGTGCTTTTTATATTATTTTTTAAATTTTGAGACACGGTCTCCTTAAGTCACTGAGACTGACTGGGAACTTGTGATCCTCCCGGGTCACTGGGACTACAGGCAAATACCACTGCTGCTGGCCCCTTCATTCTTTCTAGTTTTTGTTTTGTTTTGTTTTTTTTGGTGGTGCTAGGGGTGGAACCCAAGGCCTCATGCGTACTAGGTAAACACTACCATTGTGCTGCACCCCCAGCCTGCATTCATTCTTCTACGAAGTTATAGTTATACTTTGATAGCTGTGGAAACAGGCACAGAAGGTGTAAGTAACCTGTCCAAAGTCACACAGTAGCAAGTGCTCTTATTCTGCATGCTCAACAGAGAAGTGTCCGTCCCTGGCCTGGGAAATTCAACCTGAACCCCACCACACTCTGGCCTTACATTCCCGCTGCTTCCCTTGTTGCTATAACCAGCCCCGCTCCTGCAGGCACTTGAGATTCCAGACCGTGGGAGTCTGGATTCTCCAACCTGGGAGTGGAGAGTTAGCAGGGAGGCAAAAAAAAAAAAAACAAAAAAAAAAACGGTGGCTTTTGGCTGGGGCTGTGGCTCAGAGGTAAAGTGTTTATCTAGTATGTGGGAGGACCTGGGTTCAGTCCCCAGAGCAGCCAAAAAAAAAAAAAAAAAAAAAAAGAAAGCCATTCTTTCTGTACATCAATTTACTTCCTGGTTTATTCTTCTCGGTGGCTAACTTTTTCCAGTTTGCTTTTGTCTCTGCAGTGCCACCCACTTCCTTATGCTGTGACTTTAAACGAATTACATTCTTGGAACATTCGCCTCCCTTCTTCCCTCTCCTAAAGCTCAGTAAACCCAGCTGGCAATAGGTTTATCTCCCACTTGTTTTTCTTGCACAGCATCGTCTTAGGAGGTAAAAACAATGCCCAGTCTAGAGGGTGCTCGTCACAGGCCCAGCGCTGTTCTCCCTGTGGAACATTCACTCCTTGCAGGAGCCTCGAATTCGGGTCTATTATTACCATCTACCCTTTAGGTGCAGGCACAGAGAGGAAGCAACTTGTCCAAGGTCACACAGCAGTGCCAAACAGAGCAGGGATTTGAAGCTAGAGATTCTGACTCCTCCTCACAATGGCTCCAACATTATACTGGCGAGGGGGAAGAAGGAAACTTGTATGGCATCCATAGTGCTTTCACAATATTCTATGAAGCCTGGCATAGTGCTGCATGCCTGTAATCCCAGCAATTCAGGAGGCTGAGGCCAAGAGGATCACAAGTTTGAGGCCAGCCTTAGCAACTTAGTGAGACCCTGTCCCAAAATGAAAAGCATAAAGGCCTGGGAGTACAGATTAGTCGGAGGGTGCCCATGTGTTCAATCCCCAATGCAAAAAAAAAAAAAAAAAAAAAAAAAAGGATAAGCCCTCCCTACGCCCTGCTGAGCCATTTTCTGCTGAAATCCGTTGGGCGAAGCTCACGGTACTAAGACCTGATCCTTCCCACCTTAGTCCTCTGCACTCAGCCTAATTTCGTCAACTTGAAATGCTCTGTGCAGCCTCTCCCCTTCTTTCTTTTCATCTTCCGCCCCCTTCACTCCCTGGGCTGTGTTGTATAATGCAAAAGTCTTCGGGCTGCTGAGCACTCAACACGGTGCTAGTCCGGGATATTCAGTAAGCGCCAAATGCTCTCTGAGCTGGGAATGAACTAAAAATAAAACTTCCCGTCCCTGTTTTTGTATTGATGACTAGTTGAAATGAAAATATTTTACACATATTTGCTGGACTGGGATGTATTTCAGTACTTGCCTGGCATGGGCAAGGCCCTGGGTTCAATCCTCAGCACTGCAAAAAAGAAAAAAATATATATATGTAAAACATTTTCCTCTGTTTCTTCTTGCTTTGCAAATATGGCTACTAGAAAATGTTAAGTTAAGGGGCTGGAGCGGTGGCTCAGCAGTTACAGCACTTGCCCAGCATGTGTGAGTACGTGAGTTTGAACCCCGGCACCACATACACAAGGAAGTCTCGGAGCAACGAAGGCCACATGAAAAGCTATTAAAACTGCTTCCCTCTTTCTCTCTCGCTGTCCCTCTCTTAAAAAAAAAAAGGAAAATGTTAAGTTAATTTGTATATATGCATACACATGTACACGCTATAGAAAAGCAACATTACAGATATGGCTCATAAATTTAAGTTAGCTATGTTGTTTATTTTGAGTGGTGGTGTTTAGAGCTTCAGTTTGAATGCTCCCTCCTCCCTGAAGCCTTCCTGGACCACCCTGAGTAAGCCTTCAACCCTTAGATGGCTCCTCACTGCAGGTATCTGTTTCTCTGTCTTCCAAAAGTCTACAAAACGATATTAAATTAAAAGGTTTTGGGCGGGGAGGTTGCTTGGTGGCAGAGTGCTTTTACCTAGCACACGTGAGGCCGTGCTCAATCCCCAGCAACAATGTAAGTGTCTGAAAGTAGTCAGTGTGGGGCTGGTACAGGGCTTCACGGTATCTAGACCCAGACTCCTTCTACCTTGTTGCTCAGCCATGCATGAGTTTGGTCCCAGGGGCTCCCCACAGCCCAAGGGTGCTCCAAAGCCTGCTGTGGCACACACTTCTTGTCCCAGCTACTCAGGAGGCTGAGGCAGGACGACCACTTGAGTCCAGGGGATTTTAGGCCAACCAGGGCGACATAGAGACCCAGTCTCCAAAAATATTTGTTAAAAAACATATGTGCTCCAGAGTTCTCCTTTGTAGCTAGGGAAGCACCCACCCCCATCTGAGGACACTTCTGATAACATCACCCTAATTCCCACTGGGTGGGGCTGGGTCACATGGCCACTCCTGCTGCAAAGGAGCCTGGGAAATGGAAGAAGGGAGACATGGAGGACAAGATCTGGGTTCCACTCTCTCCACGCAGTCTCGTCTTTATTTCCTAACACCCTCCCAATCTGCTGTCATTATTGGCTTCTCTGTTTTGTTTGGGAAACTCTTTCTTCTTTGAACATCAACTCTGAAAGGGCAAGAACTGGATGCTCTTCCATTCTGTCCCTCCACTACTGATTCACAAAGAGGCACATTGTAAATATTTGTTGGATGAAGCAACGTTTGTTAAAACCAAATCACTTCCTGCAGAGCCAGCCTGCGGGATACGACTGAGATGCGCCGCATTTTGCCCACCATGAGCCAACTATTCAAAGGCATAGATTACCAGGTGACTGCCGAGAGGGGGACACAGGGATTTGGCAGTGCCCCTAACTTCCCTTTAATAGCAAACCTGGCTGAGAACGGTGGTGCACGCCTGTACTCCCAGCAGCTTGGGAGGCTGAGGCAG